>DWEM01000050.1:0-28266 GCA_018245935.1 Agara belti belti
GGCTTTCAGCCTGACTGAATAGCAAAAAAAATATCCTAAGAAAATCGCTATAAAGCTAAAGAGAGACAGACTCAGGGCAAAATAAAATACCAAATAAATAATAATAATTAAGAATAACAAGCAATTCAATGTCATCGTAAAAATAGATTTACAAGTTTTAAACTCGAATGTCGCGAAAGGTTACTCTCAACTTGAGACATCAGGTTATTTACCTGGCCGCGGCGACGTGGCTCGACGTTAAAAACCTAAAACCTAAAACAGAGAATTACTAACGTTTACGGAACACGGACTCGAATATCAATCAGTCGAGATTCATAATTATGTTAAACTACTGGCGAATATTGTTTTAAATGTGAAATTAAAAGTCACTGAACGTCCTCCTTCAGTTTATTAACCTTTAACCTCTTATTGACAAGACCGGCATTATAAAAAGTATTCATGTTCATACGCCGGCCTACAGACCGTCCGAATTGATTTACACAAATATGGCGTGTATCATACATGCATAAACATTGTGAATAGTTTGGACGGATTAATTCTAAAAACGAAAATTCGTATCGTATAATTGATCGTGTGACGCCAATGTGACGAAATCGCTCCGTCGTATCGCACGCAAAAATTGTCCCATATATTATTCGCGAGAGCTTGATAATGAGGCTATTGAACCCGCTGTTTTCGGTACAACGTATACATACATCGAGAATAAATCGACTCGGTTAGACGCGCATGATTTTACAGGTGACAAAAATATATGCGTTCATATGTTTAGTGTCACGCGAGAAATAAGTGCTTAGGACGTGTCATTTTCGGTGAACTGTCTCGTATTATTTGGGCTGTACGAGGTGTTCGTAATTGATGGTCCGATGAATAATAAAGAACGCACGCTAGTGCCGGTCCTATGATTGAATACGCCGAAGAAAACCATTCATCATAAAAATCAAAGGCTCATCATACAACGTTACTATAACAAACAGAATACATTGAAATTTGAAAAGCATAACGTCGACTAGTATCTAATCAGTTTTATCAGCACGCTCGATTGATATTTTATTTTTAGAATCATCTAACAAACGTATCAGATAATTGTCTTGAGAATTATGTTTGTTAATAAGTTATTTAGCGATGTAATCGAGTTGTATTAAGATTTTCTTTGGGCCAATGCCCACGTCCTTTAACTGTTACCTCCTGAGTCACGTATTCGATGACTTGTGATGAACGCTTACCTGAAAAAAAAAGGACCATCATTAGCATTCAAGTGTAATTACAAACAAAGTGACATTACTTTTTATTACTATAATTACGTTACAATTTAGTGTTCGTATTATATGTATTTTATTACAAGAGATATTATTGTAATTATTATTATTTTTAACAGGATTCAAAAAAGGAGGAGGTTCTCAATGCGACTTGTTTTTTTTTCTTTTACTTAATATAACGTATTGATCTAAGAACAATCCGATCTGATGTCTGATGTGATATTCAGGTTGAACAGAAAGAAATTAAATTTAACATTATAAAATCGGAAAACGAATTTTGGAACTTATCAATAACAAAGGATTTAGCAACGATCAAATTGGAAAATATTATGTTCCAAATTAATAGATGTGATGAAGCAACAGCCAAATTAAATTAAGTTTGGACGAATAGCCTTTAGTAAATTTAGTTATATGATGTTATAGTTTGCGTAGGGATTCTGTCTGCCACCGCGGTTGAATGACCGGCCAAATTTTGAAAGTATCCACCCAGATTTCAAAAACAAAAAAATGATAACACTATGTATCCGATGTATTATTCATAGTTTGTTGTCCATATGTGCGGTTAGTGTATTATCATTCACGTGGACACCATTCATATATTCCGATATTTCCGATCCAGATATTTAAATTTCGATTATCTCCGTCTCTGGTGCATAAAGAATGTGTATTACTAGAGTTTATGGTAAACTCTCGGAATCTTATGGTTAGTTGCTATCCGGAGGAACCGCTCGTTGTAACACTAGTCTTATTGGTTAATGATTTTCTTGCAACAAATTGTTTCCGATTCTATGCTTTTATGTATCTGTAAAAAAATTCTAATTGCCGACACTTATAGAGAACCTTGAATTCTCTCAACCTGTTAGTCTTTCACTAACAAAGTAAAAAGTTATTACATCGCACGTTGTAAAAGATACAGTGCCCATTACCTTATGTACCTACGTTAGCTTTCATGAAGTGAAGTATTTTATGCTTCTTGGTAAAATAATTCTTTCTTAATGTTTCCGTCCCAATCTACCTAGCCTACACTTCGAGCACAAGCGTAACTTAATAATACGTACGGTTATAGCTTTGCATCCACTGCATGGTTGGTTGCGCCTCCCTCTGAGCGACCGTGGTTACCTCCATGACCACTTGCTTCCCTATTGCTTTAAATTACGAAGCTTCCAGGGAAGGGCTCGTATAAAATTTCGCTTCGCTTACCTCACTTTATATGCAATATATATCGGAATATTCCCGGGTATAACCACTGGAATATTATAATATTTTTCGCTATAAATTCTTATGTGTGCGTGAAAAACGGTAACAAAAATGACTTTAGGTTTATGATAAGTCTTTTATGGGTTAAGGAGCTATTGTGTGTATGTTGTAGGAAGGTTTATTGACTCCTTATGAAAAATAATGGTCCGAGGCAACCAAAGCGTCCTCTGTAATCTAATCTGTACATTTATACGTACATCTTTGATGTTAATTAATTTTAATGTCGTTTAGTGTTATTCGCGAAAAGTCTACCAACCATGAAACCGCTAATTAAATACAAAGAGCGCTGTAAACTGGTAACGACAACATTGTTGTTGTCAGAGAAATAAGTAAATTCATATGTACAAAAAGAAAAGGTCCTTAGAAGCTTTCTCGTGTTTCATCAAGCGGAAAACGGGCGTTTAATTTGTGACATTTCGTATTCCAAGATTTATATGATGTAACCTTATGTTGAACACAACACGAACCGTCTTCCTTTGAAATACATTGTATAATTAATATTCCCTTTGACACAATGATTTCGTTCAATAAGCGTTGTTTTGTGTGGAAGCGCCTCATACAAAGCAAAGAAGTCACATTTAATGTTGGCTTCGAACGTTACAGCAATAAAGGTGGAATACACTGGTAAGGGTGCGTTCACAGGCGAATGACAATAGCGGGATTTATTCAAATGTGCCAATAAATTTCTTTAACCGCGTAAATATGTAACACGTTTCATATCCACCTATACTGTTACACCGATATTTTTTTATGAAAAGAATAAATTATATAAATATCTACACGTTATAAATATAAACCGTGAACTGGAATGCTGTGAAATTTATTAAAAGATCGAAGCGTTGGCAAATGAAAAAGCAAGGGAGGTTTTTCGCGGTCGAATCGTAGCGAGGCATCAATGGTGTACACGTTCTAAACAAACACGAGAAAGGTTATGAAGTATTCTGTAGTATGGCTTGTTTCCGTCGTTTCTGATTTGATTTCGCTACGTTTTCCGTTCGTTCCGATTTCGTATTATATGTTCTGGTGCTACAGAGCATTATTTCTCCTTTGATATTACGTGTTTAAACTAACACTTTTTGGGTAAGGCTTGAATAAACGTAATACCTTGCTTTTGTGCTGGCTAAGCTGCTTAGAAATGATGTCCAATAATATAAATGTCAATGTTTGTATGTTTGTGATTCAATAAAGCATAATATTATGCTTGGATTTTCAAGAAACTTTGCATACAGTTGATTTTTTATTAGTATTAGAACACCTGATGAGTTTATTTTAATCCTGGATTACATGGTCAACGAATCATTGGCAGCTAAAACTTAATAGTCAATCATTCGAATAACTGTATTATATCATATCGTATTATATATCGCTGCAAAAATTAATCAAGTCATAGGTTTAGCAGTATCTCTTGTTAAGCAATGCCTGAATTAACATACGGCCTTCGGTCTGAAAAGTATGACAAAGGGACATTTTAAAATGACAGTTTACCTTAAAACACTTAGCACTATATTTGGTATTGAACTCAATTAGAAATAGTGAACAATCTTAAAAATAAATTGTTATTACAAAGATAGTGCTTTTATGTATACCTTAGATAAAATTAGATGTGGACAAGGTAATTACAAGTTATATTTGTATCAAATCGACATCGTCTATTACAGAAAATACAGCTTTAATAATTACAGCAGGCTGTACGTTTTCTACGCTTACGGGAAAAGGGCTTTTTGTAATAACTTCCTGTTTGAGCTCTCTATCTACTGCAGGATGATTAAAGTCATTACATTTATGTTCAGATATATACGATATATAAGCGGTTTCTAATGTAATGACATGAAAAAAAATTATGTTAATAAATATTTTCTAATAGTAATGACTTAATGAAATCAATATAAATAAAACATTTTTTTAACCTGTGAAGGTAATATTAGAGGAGCAGGGAACAAATAGTCAATGATTAGTTTCAAAGTACCCCATAATAATAGTCTCCATCCGTACCGCGCCCGCTCGTTCAAGAATAAATCTTCGAAAGGACCTCAATATTACCTACCTTCTTTACTCATACAAAAGGCAAAAGAAAATGTTACTGCAAGAGGAAACGTTAAAGAAATTTACGATAATACACGTTAAAATATACATAATAACAAAAAAGGGAAACATTTGGAAGTTTCCACAGAGTGAGCACGGGATATGATAAAGTAACGTGGATTTTTGGGGAAACTCCAACCTTTATTAGGTACTTTCAACTGAAATTTAATCTGCATTGTTGACGTAAAAGTTGACAGGAATAACATTGGACGTTTTTGTTAAAGTATACTAATAGACCATTTTGAAACAGACGAGGATAAATTGCTTAAAATTTTAAGACGATTACGAATAGTACAAGACAAAGCCATTACTACTAAGCATTGAAATATGTATACAAACCACAAAACCAAACACTACAATAGTATTCACTAAACAAGAGGCACCATTTTGATATTTTGATGAATTTCTACAACTTTCAAGTCAACGCAAAGTTTAAATAAACTCTGAAATCAAAAATTATTATAAGACAGAGTAACATGTATTCTAATATAACCTGAAGATTTCAATCTACCGTGAAATAGTGTAAGACGTACAATGAAAGATCCGTGAATGCTGCAGGACCAAGACTAAAACCGATCATGACGGATTTAAAATCAAAATCCGCTGAATATTAAAACCGAAAGACGGAGCACCTTGGCGCGCAAAAAGAAACGAACAAGAACCACAAAGTCGTTTAGAGCGAATCGACTCCTTCATTATCGCTAGATTTATTGCTTCGAAAATATCTGACTTTCAATAATGTACGGTTCGAGTTATAGAAAACGTTGTGGGTTGTTGAGTGCGTTATAAAAACGTGTGACTGGAGATTTTATAGGGGAACTAAAATTAGAACTTCTAACTAGATCCTTTTTTTCCAGACAACGGACAAATGGCCGCAGACACTTAAAAATAACGACCAAAACTATTGGGTTAGGTCTGTTAGTGTCGGTTACAATGTTGCTAATAATACTATTGTTAATCGTCGTTATATACTTGTGACTGTGATTATCATCATCTACAAGTCGCGAAGAGCATCCTGCTTTATACCAGTTAATAATAAGTTATAAAGTACATAGTCATTGTTTGAAGGATCTGTCTAGCCAACTTTTAACTATATTGTGTATGTGCGAAAGCTTGGGGTAACTTTCGGATCCTCATCTAAATATTTTGTAAAGTTATCATTGCATAACTGAAGATAAACTAGGAAAACATCATAAAATTGTTCAACAGTACAAGAGGTCAAATATGTTAAATATTATAATCAGACGCGATATTTACGGTTGAATTTGATCGTTACCATATACAGCGTGATGTCAACTTGCTTTATAAGGCATGTTGTTTCACGTGGGTGTTAGTTTTACACCGAACGGTACAGCGAATGTCAAATATAAATGAGCTGTGCAATATAATCTTGACCTTAATAAGCTCCTTTATTTAACTAGTTTTATACCTCGGGCTTGCTTAGATTAAATTTATTTATAATTCAGTAAAGTCTTGTAATACGTGATTCGCAAGTTTACAACTAGTAATATACTGTAAGTCGTTAATGTTTCCTTCATGCCTGATTTGTGTTAAAAAAAATCTTAAGACATGTCGCGTTGAAAATGTATTTTTTTTAAAGTAAAACAGCTAATTGCTATCTATTAAATATAAAAATTGCACGCCACTTAAGAAGCAAACGAACACACATGCATCTGCTTCATATACAAGCGTATATCACCCCTAATTCTTCATGACATGTGCTAGATTCGCGTGCAGTGCAATGGAAGCGTAACCTGCCTTCGAGCGGGCCTTCGAATAACTATCTGTCATTATTGAACGTTTTTACACAATTAGGAGATCATTAATACTTTGCAAGGGATTAAGGCACACCGCCATCTGTTGAGATAAAAAGAAAACGTTCACGTTGTTTTGTAACTGGTTTTTGATAGCACGGATGTTCTTTCGAGCTCAAATCTTTTAGAGCGTTCGCTTCTTTGTTTATTTTTCAACTTTATTATCTCCAAAAGTACCATTTCCAAATTTGAAAATTGCTACATCTTGATAAACAGATGCATATTGTAGTTAGCTACATTGACTACTCGTCTAAACGTTATAGGTATTTCGTATAACCTGATAGGTATACTATTATTGGAATATTACTTAGAAACGTAGATCATTCTTATACAACTTTTACTATACTGCAATAGCTAAGTTTACATCAAAGTGAAATGTACATGTACAGTAAGGGTAAAATAAAGCATATTTTCCTTTCTTTCTGTGTAACATTCATTTTTAAATTCTCTCCAGAATGCAGCCTTATTTCACAATTTGCTGCGTCGGGTTCTCTTGAAATCGAAACATTACAAATAAAAGAACGCGAGCGTAGACGGAATATAGAAACGTAAAATGCGAGTTGATCTCAACGTGTTGTTTGTCTTCTGATATGAGATGTATTTTATTATATTATGCATTATTAGGCTTTTGTTGTATCATCAATCTAGTAACACGTATAATGAAAAGAAGGCAGTCGTTATATTCTGCCTCAGCTTCAAGGTTCAGCTTGAAGTCTCGCTTGACATTTTTCCCATGTTCCAGGTTTACGATTAACCAGCTAATATCAGATGATTTATGTGGCAGCGACCCTCCTTATGTTCCATGTCGTTCCCGCAACTGTGCGGGGTATAGATACAAGTTAGTGGCTATACCGCATGCTTTTGGTTCTCAATGACAGTTCAGAGTTTGGTGTCCTACAATAAGGTAACCCATTTCCCACTAAACCATAAAATATATACAGCAACACAATTGCAAGTTATTAAGACGCAAATCCCAAAAATCACACACTGGCACAATGATATAATGTAAATAATCGGTTTCTACACTTGTTAGTTATTATTTCACGAAACGCGATATTATTTCAGCGGTCTTCATTATACAAATCACGCACCTCAGTTCGACCGAGGTTTTAGTGACGAGCGAAGCGGATACAAATTGCAAACGGACAATTTCGTTTTTTAACGTAAGTATTAGGTTGTTGTTGTTTTTAGTTTTGTAATAGTTTTACATACTTAACAGATAAGTGCTAACTGCTTCAAATGAAACAGCCCGATAATTACATTTCACGTCTGTAAGGTAATGTGTTATAGCCACATTCTAGCATAAACATTGACATGTATACTTACGCAAATATGTATTGATGTAAAAACATTAACAATCATGAAGAATTTTTACAGTTAACAGTTGAATAAAATTAAAAAGCTAATATTAAAATCACTTTATTATATTCACCGAAAGGCTCAGTCCGCACCCAAACTGCCTAACCTTCACGATCCGAAGTTTTTAAACTCAATTCGTAACTATATGTATAACCATCAATTGAAGAGATAAAAATCTTAAATGGAATTACTTCGCGTGTTACTTCCATGTTCTAAATTTGGGGGAGATTTAACACCGCTGATTCAAAAACTCTACTTTTTAGTGGACTCCACAGCGGAACGGGGGATTTTCAATTCAGTCGGGTTTCGATTTGTTAAAACAATAGCTGCGTGAACAATAATTACACCGTCAACGATTTAGTCGTCAAGATTGTTAAAATGAGATGTTGTAATGTTCAACACGGATTGTTTGAGGTGTACCATTACATGCTCTCGAAAATTTGGGGTTTTTATTCTGTTATAACGGCCAATTTGTGTTATCATACATTCGTATCATACGTACTGTTGTTCAACTTGTTTCATTAAACATATGACACGATAAGCTACCGTGAAAAGTTGGACAGAATACTTTAAACTTCATAAGAGTCATTTGTGTAGATAAAAGTATGATAACAAACGATCAGCCTTTACAAATGTAATTAAACAGACTTTCATCAAATTCGTTGCGATAAAATCAAATATATAACTATGACCGACAGTCTCAACAACTATAAGCTAAACATCAATCAAGTAAGTTCTTATTAAAGCTTAAGTGGAGATATCTTTCATGAACCAACAGGCATCATTTATGACAAGGTTAATAGCTTCGCCAATTAATTCCACCCTAATCCACCTCTCAAATATGACTTTGATGAAATGGAGGACTTTGGTGAAATTAGTAAAATGGATGGGCATATAAATTTCAATAAGCTCTCGTCGGGGTTAAACAGTGAAACGAATTGACCTTAAGTCGAGTACAGATTGTACAGTACGAAAGGTCGTAGGATCAATTTTTATCGCTAAGAGTTCTTTCTACAGTATTTTAAATCTGTAATGTTCTTTCGTTCAGAAAATAGCGCTTTCATTAGCTGAAATAAATATTTAGTTCCATAAATCTAAGAGAAAAAGTAGAGAAAACGGTAGATTTAAAACTTTCATGTCACGTTTATACATAGGACTTCACATTAATCTCTGAATGCATGGTGCCAAGATAGTTCGCTAAAAATCCAATTTAAGCAGTTACAACTCACGTACGTACAATTTGTGTGGCAAACGCTCTTGACTTTTATTGGTCGTTATGCTGATAATATTGGGAGCCGTGAGAAGCGAGGTTGTTTGCCTTTGATTCCGTTTCCATAGCAACCTTCTATTGTGCTAGATTCACAATCTATTGGAAGCGGACTTCCACCTGGCCACCTGTTTCTTTTATGTTCACTCATCTTTTGAATTTTATTGGATTTGCTACATTGTGATCTGAATCGTCGAGTTCCTAAGCAACTTGATTCGGTATCGGTTTTATTGCTCGAGACGCATTCAGCTTTATTTTACTTGAAAAATTTCTATTTGAAATTCTTCCACAGATATTAGAATTTACGAAGCGCAGATTTTAAAAACTTTGTAATTCAACACGCAACGTTATATTTCGAAACTAAATTAGGTAATTTAAAATTAATCTTAATGACCTAATTGCTTCAAATTGGAAATATCCTGCAGTTAACACACTTAATTCGTCACTTCGAAAAATGCAGACAAATCGATGTATGCGATTGGAGTAATCTTATTATTCGTAAATCGAATTAAGGCACGAAATAAAATAAAAATTTGTATTTCATTGCAACGTTACATAATCGGCAGCGCAGAAGTTATATTTAGAGTGTAATTTTCATAACTAAGCAGTGCATTGCACGTAGATCGCTCAACAAGATCCTTGTGTCTAATGGCTGACTTCCAAGGGACCGTCCTCGATATTCCTATCCGATTTTATCAAGAGCATCAGCTATAACTGTCGAATCACTAGCCAAGAGATGAAACTTATGATTGTTTGCATCTCTTCCTGCCGTTACTCGGAAGGTCACGGTCATTTCTGTTACATTTTCGCACGTAAGTGTAATTCTCTATTTTGATCTTAAACTTTATCTGAAATCATTACAAGTACGAACAGCTCTAGAAAGGAACAATGATATTTAAATTTCAAGGCTCTCGCCGCTCAAATATCATCACCGACAGCGAAACCGTTGTCCTCATGAATTATTTTCAACATCTAAGATAATATTTCAATTTTTTCTTAACATTGCTTTTACATTCGCCTGATTTATATACAAATTTAGTATTATGCATCGACTCATATAGAAATTTAATATATTGCGCTCATTATAATTACAATTTTAATCAGCCATGATTCCAATATTATTATTTTTATACTCGTAGTTCGAGGAATTGACTGTGCAAGAAAGGTCGGCATTATTTACAAGTTCATGTTTAATAATTCATGTAACTATCGACGTACCCTTGTTAGGTACAGATTCAATCATTATGTTATAATTAAATAGTTATTGAGTATGGAAGTGTTAGCTATATATAGTTAACGTTGTTTTTAACTCACTCGTACAGCGTAAAACTGTTTGAAATTATTATTTAATTACCAAGCTGACAATATTATGGAATATTTTATGGTTCGCCGCTATTAATTTACGCAACATAAATTATCATTCTATTAATAATCAGATATTTTTATTCAAGATATGATAGTATTTTTTGTGGTATCTCTTTGTTTAAGACAAAACATTCCATCTAAGTAATTACAAGTAGCCGTGTGTTTATGACCGATCTAACATTTTCATTTAAATAATGAATTTAAAACTAGATATGATCATTATATTTGCAACGTATTCTTCATTTATTTATACAATAAATATTTCATTTTTGTATACTAACCTTGCGGTTCTTGTGTATTATATTGAAGGTTGTTCAAATATCATCTATTGAGTTTGCCAAATTTATTCGAAAGGTAATGTCATTTATAATAATCATTGAAGACAATTTATTAATTAACTACAGCTACACAAAATCATTTATTAGGAATTCGCATTGAATTGAAGAGATTGATGATGATTCATCATCATCATTTACAACAACAACAATAACAACAGCAACAACATCATCAACATTAACGTCAGTATCCACGTTAACATCGACGTATACTGCGATATCATCGACCTGATCGGCCAACGTTATCCCGATCCTGGACATGGATCACTCTCAAAAATAAAGTAACAACGAAATCTGATTAAAGTGACGCACTACCGTGCAGACGTAGCGGTGCGTACCTCAAGATATTTGAGGTCAAAATTATCGAGAATACAATTTTTTTTTATCAGCGTTAACCTCGCGTAAATTACGAAACCGCCTTCGTATTCGTTTCGTTCGCATGTTCGAATTACGTGATCATTATACGTTCTAACACCTCTTAATCAGGGCCGTACGTACGAATCGGCCAAAGAAACTTGACCTTCTTTTTTACGCCGAAACGCGAGTAATGGGTGCACATTTCGGATTGTTTCACCGATTTGCTCGTTATTTTTTTACTCGTACTCTGTAGTCGGTGAACATTTAGTTGTCGGTATGATTTTTTTATAGGCAACATTTTTTTAAAAATCGAGATTTGAACAAAGGAAATTCGGTTTTCGTATCCACTTCATCGTCGTCATTAGTACTTGGTCTTGTATAATTATTGCCTTGTACGTTGTTTTCACTTTTCACGGTACTTTTGGTTTGTAAGTTTAAACGAACTACCAAGTTTCCTATTCTCATACCTTTCTTCTCTTCCCATTACTAAAATTAATATATGAATATGACGAGAAACTGTCGCTTCCGTATTTGTGTAGCCTCCACGACTCGCGTGCAAGTACTCTATACTAATATACATAGTGAAATGAATAGAGGTAATATTCATGGAATGTCTATAGTTTCTTCAATTGCTCCATGTAATTATATTTAATTACATGATAAAAACATTACACGGTAATTTTATAATTGTTGTTTTTATAACTATTGTTGTTATGCGACTTCTACTAGAGCAGTTCTTCTAGCGCTCGTTGGTCAGTGAAGTTAGTCTCGGAATATAAATGGGGAAGCATAACCATGATTCTAGTCATATTAGACAATCAAAATCAAAAGTGTCAGGATGTGCAGATCTCAATGTTTGTATATTACAGAAGCCATTAAATATTCCGTGTATAATATATTTCTGAACAGCGTAATCAAAAAGTACATTAGCGTCATTAGTTATTCATAACCGCGGCTAGGGCTACACATGAACGGTTTGTTTTACTGTTTTCAACTGATTTATAGGAGGAAAATCGAGCATATATCAATTTTGTATCGTTCTTGACAATCGCCTGAAGATATTTAATATTAATTACTAACGTTACAATGTATAGGTACATATACTACATCACAAGTTTGAGATAAATTTTCCATCTCACTCATATCAGTAATATTATCAGAGATATCTGCACTCACACTCAAAAATCCATACGGAAATGCTTTTCATACAATCGGAACCAGTTTTCGTCAACTCTTGTCATATCAATAGCTTCATTTGTTACCTCAAGATGATAATACGACTCATTACTCATCTATTTCTCCAAATGTGGCTTTATTTATAACGTTTTTTGGTAAAATATCAAATTGCAACAGTAGGTAGTTAGAAAATATGTTTCAGTGAAGCAGGACTGAATATGCTTAAGCAACGTGCCTTCGGGAACGACCTAATCAACTTTACATCACGTTCAAATGCATACAATTTACAAATTTTAATATTAAGCAGAAGGGCAAACATCGCTAATCGCAGTTCAAACAATCCTTGAGTATTAATGTCTTATAAAAACCCAATCAATATTTATATGAAAAATAATATAACGATAATAAATATACGATATACGATGTCCTTTTTTATTGAGCAGCATTATAATATTCTACTGCCTACGCAGTAGTATATTAATTTCGATATTGTAATGTCTGGCTCTGGCATTAAGAATATTAAAATACATTCTGGTATACTACAAATCATATAATATGGTTATCGTCTAGAAGAATTAGCGAAAAAGAATAACATGCACAGCCGTCAATGTTTTTATGGAAGAATTGGAAATTTTAAGTCGATCATGGATGTGACTAGAACAAACCCAATGCTGTTACGTATAAGATGCCATAGAAAGCCTTTGAAAATAGACTCAACGTGACGTATTATTGTCATACGTCTTCTAATAATAATTGCAATAATTTTTAGGATTTCGGCAATAGAAAACCAAACGTATATTCAAATATAAAGACGAATCGTTAAAGTTCAGATAAATTTTATTCAGGAAGCCGAACTTGGCTCTGGTCACTGCCAAGTTGGGATTTATTACGGGGCCCGACCTGCCAGTATATTTCTTTTCTTATTAATACCACGTTCGGACGTGAGATTGTTCTTTTTTTAAAATATGGCCAAGTTCACCCGTGCGGAGAACGTATATAGTTTTTTTTTGGCTCGGTTTAAAAATTTTCACTATTTTAAATATTCTATTAAAACGTTCGGACACTATATTTTCCTTTGCTATTTTATAAGGCAAGTTAAACTAAATGATACTGCAATAAAATATTTCAACTTTAGTAGGTCACATTCTACATAAAATACTTAAATTAACATTAGTAGTGTTCAGAGTAACATTTTCACGGACGCAAATGTTACGTTTAATCCTGAGTTTAAAATTTCATCGAAACAGCGTTAAAACATGAAAAATGCAACGCATATTGTACAAGTACAATTCCATTTATTTCTTTTTATTACTGTAAAAACTATCTACAGTTAACTTTTATATCGTTTTAACTCTTCAACTTATAATCTTAGTTATATTAAAAATTCCACATGGATAATGTTCGAAATATCTTTCTACGTATGACTGCGCATTCTCGAAACAACCGTGGAGTTTTCGGAGGGTCTAAACTTAGCAAGTGTAATTAAATCGGCGACGTTATATCAGGCTAACTCGATTCCACGAGAGACATCCCGAGTTGAGCAAAATTTAATTTTACTCCAATCTGTATAATTGGGCAACGCAGCCATTATCTGGAAAACTGGTTCTGCAGACTCGCAGCGGCAGGAGCGCGGCGTTTCTTGAACGTTTACTCGGCGTTCACTGATTCCCAGTAATATAATAAAAATCAGAATACCCAGATCCTTCTTCGTCAATCGCTTCACCCGGATTGTATAAGAATTCGAGCCAAATGAAAAAAGTCTCACAGATCATCACAAACCCGAGCCGTATGAAACGACTTTGCAGCTTGCGCAAACGCTTTCGAAATGTGCTGCGTACAATACTTTACTCTAACCACCCACACGGAATCTAGCAAGAAGATACACGTTCCCGCAAAGTTGTCTCTCCCACTGAAACAATACACGCCAGTCTCCTCCTTATCTCCGAAATATAAAGACGTGATTTGGTTGCGTATAATAAAGCGGCTCGCGTTACCACGTCGCCCATTGTATTCAAGTCGGTTTTGTATTACTGTACCTAATTTATAGGCACAATGAAGATGTAATTTTACGATTATCGTCTCCGTAATGGGACATTTTGCTACTGATTGGGCTTGAAACGTCTTTAATGTATCGTCGCTAATTGAAAACGCGGATAATTGGCGTTATGTGGCAACGGTTGTTATTATTGCTAGCGTCAGCTTCCGACGTTGTTAGTGTTCGACGATCCTTATAAACTTTGGGTGTCGCATGTTTATGCCGTGAGATTGTGACAATGTTACCAATTGTGAATATCTACCCCTCTTTTTCTCCTTGTTTTTTCTATATACTAGTACCCAAAGGTTGTCTGGTAGAGATCGCTTTTTATCGATGAGACCGCCTTTTGTATATATTTCTCTCTGTCATCTTGTGTATGTCTTTCTGTCTGCATTTTATGGTATGCAATAAAGCATATTTGTATTTATGCCTTTTATATGTACATTTCGTTTTAAAGTGCTCAAGCAGTTCCTAATTTTAATGGTCACAGAACTCCTATAACTTTATGCCATCGGATACTATATCTCTTCATTTTATAGCGTTGCAATGTAATGGTTCTTGCTGGAAACAATTTCATATTTATTTTATTAAATCTGCCTGCTGTGTATCAGTAGAATCAAAATTACTACAGGTTATTCATCAGACTTCCAGTAGTATAGTACAAAAATCTAACAAACATATAAATAATAAGAGAAGATTTCATGCACTGCAATAATCAGACTATTAAAAGCCGTACAAAAAATCTGCTACCATAAAACATAAATAATCGAAGACATCCTTAAAAGGTTTGCTATATATACAGACAAACTGTTTTTATCAAAAATATTTCCTAAAACAGAGAAAATTGGTTTGCGAATGGTATTATTATCTACGTAGCCGCAGGTGTAGGCAAAATGGTTGAAGGTTTATTAGGACACACTGAAGGAGATCCAGTCCTACAACAAGAATATTATTATTACGAAACCGTTGTTATTGCACGCAATAAGCTAGGTGTAGTTTCGAGTATAATATAAAGTTATGCAGTAAAAGATTTTTATTAATCTATCGATAATCTTAATATAACGTTAATTTAAGTTGTTGTAATGTGTCCACATGTAAAAGTAATCTATGTCTGCTACAAAGACATAAAAAAAATTACTCATATTTACAAGTTCAATAATAACAAATAAATCGCGTGATAAAAATACGTTACGTATTTTTTTTGGACTGTAAACCTTGTAATACTATATAAACGAAGACGCAATGTGTCGACTGAAGTTAGAAGCAAAAACAAACAGCGCTGCGAGAGCTTAGCACGATAAGTTAGACTATATCTCATAAGTTGTATCCAACAACGAGGACAAAGTTCTCAATCAACTCTCCCAACTCCGTCCAAAACATTTCGCCCCATACCCAATCAATGAGTATTAAAAACAAGTGATAAAAGCAAACGTGCGGCCGTAAAACCACGGAACGTAAAGTTAAACGAAAAAGGCGCACAAAACTTTCCTCCTCGAAAGCCTTGAAAGTTAATAAAAATCGGTCCCAAATGACTACGGCAAACTTCGCCGTAAACAGACCGATATTCTGCCGATACTGTAAAAAAAACTCCCTCCACCCCCTATAAACAAGGAGAGAGAAAAAGTAATTTGTCAAGCAAATCCTCCAGGTCCCCATTTAGTCCGGAATGTGGAAAGCCAGAAAGAAATAGCAACAGATTGCACGACAGAGACAGATTCAGCAGGGTTGTCTGGTGTCCTGATTTATGATGAATGCCCCATTAATGATTAATGGATGCTTTTACACGAGAGATTAAATTCGCTAAGAGGCGATAATATCCTTTTAGATTGAAAGTAGAGACGGAATTAACAAACGGAGATACAAAAAGGTTCACATTTTGAATAAATATTAATGTCATGGAAATGTTTGCGAGCGACAACGTTTCTCGTTAATCCTTAAAGCATATTTAAAATGTAGCTAAGAGACTTAAAGTGCAATTTTGCTTTCCCTTTTTTATAGAAACAGAAATGAGCAACAGAATTTGCAGATCAATTTAAAGTTGTTGAAATGTAATGAAATTGGGTCATTAGTTATGAAAATTACTAATTTAAGTGTATTTGTAAGCATGACCAGAATCCTCTAAGACACTTTAATATTAAAATTAAAATTTATTAAAAGCCGTGTAGAGATATTGAGTGAGTTGCATGAAAGATCATCAGCCACAGTTTATGTCATTGAGCTCCTTATTATCAAATTATGCGTGTAAATATTTGTCATCTCGAAATAAAAACAGAGCGATACAGAAGCGGGTCCAGATATCGGCTCAAGTCCCCTTGCCGTCAATTACCGTGATTAATGAAGCCCCTGAATATTGAAACGTTTATTCGAGCAACGCAAAAGTATTATATTACTTGGTAAAGTGGCGTAACGTTCCCGCCTTCCGGCATCAACTTTTAATAAAGTCGGCCCAAAAATTACGCCTTGTGGAACCCCACTTGCGGGTATGTCACCACTGAGCAAGTTAGTGTTAATTAGATTATTTAATGATGTTACTAATAAGTGCTAAAAAGTATAAATGACATTCAAGAATATTGATTTGCTCTAACATAATAATTTTATCTCATGGATTATTTATGTAAACAGGTCGTAAATATAATTAAGCAATATATATTAAGTTTTTTGTATTTAAATAATTTTGCTTCTTGCGTTTTTAACAATAAAATGGCAAACGAGAGTGTATTCAATTTATATTTCATGAATATTCTACTCAGTGAACTGTAATAATTTAAAACATTTAATCAATAGGACTTTATGAAGGGAGCAAAAGCGAGCCTAGTCTCCACTAAGAATATTTCGTAGACATTTATAAATTAAAAAACAACAAAGCCATTTGGTATGAAACAAAATTTCATTACAAGTCAATTTTAATTATGATTAATCTGGTAAAGTCACGATGAGGTCGCGTCGTACCAAAACTGGGTAGGAAGAACAACGCAAAAGTATGTCTCCGGTGTATCGGGCAACCAAATTAAACATTTTCATAACAACGACCGCTGCTAAATTAAATTATGAATTCAGAATTGATTTCGCCTCTCCTGCCGTGAGCCGTTTCGAAGGGCACAGATTCAAATAAGTTATCTGACAGTAGCAGATGATTTTCATGACTAGCTGCCGGCTAAAAATCTATTTCATCTTATTAATGTCGGTCACGATTTCCGTATTTGCTGTTCCTCCTGGGTGTTTTTGCTGGGAATATCATTTTGATCTCATTGAGCACTCGGAAGACCGGTTGCGAAATCGAGTGGGTGCCTTGTTTGTGGTTTCAGATAAATAATTGGTCCAGCCTGTTGGATCTATTTGTGCTGGAGTTTAGATTGGATCGAACTAGTCTCAACTACACGGACAAAGTTGTCGTGTTTTGTTTGTCTATCATTAATTCTGTATTGAAAACTATTTAAGTTAAATTAATCAAATAGAATCAAAACGTTTTACGTAGCTATTAAAATTCTGAAAACATTCAAATTATGGAGTACATTGATTTTTATCATCATTTGAACCTTAACTTTCAAACCTGCGCACAGAATATCCCAGAAAAATGTTAGCAGGAGAGAGGAAAACATCAATTTTCGACCACTAAATGCAATTGTCTCATAATATCGGGTGACTGCCAGGAAAAATAGTCACTTTAGAGGGGCAACTGTTTTTTCCCAGTTGGCAGCATCTAGGCGCTTTATAGCGACACTTAACCGCAATCAAGGGGATCATTAGCTTGTAGATGCCTGCCAAATATCTCTACTCTCCTCTTACTATTTTCTCACCCTTATGCGCGAAAGACGTTGTAACACACACCTTTTTTGGAAGGATCTTTATCGGCCATTGCCAAGTTTTACACTGTTTTTATTGGATGCTATACAGTATGTCTATTCCTCTGTGTTCGGATATAAACTTTTAGATTTCTGCTAGCATAAGCATAGGCTTAAACCGCTTACATGGCGCGGCGGCCGGAGCTTTTTATTAATTTTATTCCACAGTACATTTAAACAAGTGATTAAAACAAATTAAACAATTACGTAAACACGAAAAGGAACAGTTAGCCTTGAGCCGGGAAAATTCAAAATGTAAAACTTAGGGAATCACTCCTCGGTGGACTACGCGGACTAAAAAAAAACAAAACATCAATTTTAATGAGTCGAAAACCGAGAATTTTCTCTTCCATTTAGAGAGCAATATTTTTTCTACAACATTTAATCAGAGTAAGAAGTGAAATGGTAATTTGTATGGACCACTCGATGTAAATTTTATGCAAGAATTCGCTCGCTGCTCCCCTCTCCCTAAAAAGGGGAAGATTTTTGCAGCGGACAGAAAATTTTGCTTAGCCAAGTGAAATTTTAACTGCCTCGACAGAGACAGCTCTGGAAATGCGAATACTTAATGCTAACTTACTTCCCGCTGGTTCATTATACTACATAATTTTAGAGGGGAAAAAATTGAGATCCAAAGGGTTGTCTGTCTATATTTTTATCCCTATTTTTCCATAACGATCACTCCACTGAGCAGACGTTGCACTCCATTTATATAAAAAGTATGATTACATAATCGTGTCTAAGGTTTAAAAGAATTGTTGAAAGATTTCAATAAATCCTTAGCTGTCTGCGACTCCTTATCATTAGATGAAGTTTCGCAGAGGCCTACACACTATGTCATCGTTTCAAAGAAAAAGTTTAATAACTTCGGAAATATTTTAATTTAAGAATAACCCTGGAGCATCATCTAAATCCCCAACGAGCTGGACGCCCGAGTGATTTAATTCAAGTTCTTACAGTGAATTAATGGATTCTTGCCTCCATTTGAAGGCAGTTACCGCTAACTTGGAAACTAAACTTTCCAGTTTGTTTCAATTTGTCAGAACTGTTGAAAATTCTATGGCTTAGGTAATGCGAGTGTCTAGCCAAGGAGCGTTCACTAATTCCACTAATAATACTTAATATAAAACTGATCATGCATCAATAAAGAAATTATTAATTCAATATTAGAACGGGAAATATTTAGTGCATGAATAAAAATGGCGAGCTTAAAATAATATTTTCTAGTTTAAAAATGCTTTATACGTCCCCAAATGTATCCAAAGCTTCACTTAAATCAGGCTAAAGCCGCCGGCCAGCGGAATTTTCAAAGTTGAATAAAATAAAAATTCTGAAAGTTCCCAAAGCAAATTGCCTGCGCGAGTCTGTTCGTGACAGTTTATTTATTTGTGTTTGATACATCCTCATCCACATCCGTGACACAATATGTTTGTATGCATTATAATATGATACAATTTTAACGATCTGTTCATCAAATTATGTGACATAAGAATAGATATCGCTGTTAATTATACAATATTTCAATGCGATCGTAATAAGCACAGAACAAATTCAACTGAAACTTCTCAGGTGTTAAATAACATTGGTTGAAACGGTAGGTATTGGTTCAATTACAGATAAATAGCATTGGTTTAATTATGTTGTTAACTACACTACCGTCTAGACTATTACAGTCATCAAATAGACGACTTTTACTTTCAAAATTATTTTTAGTATTATTTTCCTGTCTGCAATAGTTCCAGTTACATTTTAATTGCGTAGGGTTTTAATCAGTTTAGAAGATCTTAGAACAAGGCGCGTCTGTTGTCACCCGTCATTAGAACAAACCATTCTACACCGTCAGGAAAACGTTTCCTTAATTGTCTTATTTACGACTTATTTGATATTGAGTTCGGGATCACTATTGACGATTTATCACCAAAGACAACTGTTCCAAGTGCGAGATGGCCGTCATTACTGTCATTAACTATCGGCGATACGTGAGCTATAAATGGCACACCTAATAGAGACAAACGGGCCTATTAAAATATTAAGGTGACTGCTTCTGGAGCGATGTTAAGTGAACGCGCTAGAATAAATAATAACAATACAGTTAATGAGGAAGTCTCTACTTAAGAGTCGACGAACGAATTAATATGTCACTTAAAAACTGTAGAGCAGGAAACAAATAATATTTTAACGCTAAACCTAGATTAGGTCTCGTTAGTGACTGGAGATGGGCGACTTCTGATTAATACGACTTGTTACTTTTTTAGTTGGTTTGTACTATATACAAATAATAGGAAAGAGAAAATCTTAGATATAAGTATAAAACACTAGTTGTTTTGTGTTACGTAAATACCAAAAAAACAACGAATACGAAATTCGTATCTATGAAGTATTATTGCATCGATATTATGAACATTGATCTTCAATAACTCCGAAAAACGGCAGCTACATGTCGTAAAATATGACTTGGATGTTTCAATAAGGACAATATCACTACGTTTATTTCAACTAACTGTTTATACTATGAGCGGTATCTTCAAAGTATTCGTTTCGTTTCTAGTTTTCATCACCAAACCAGAACTGGTTTATGTCAAATGGTTTGAAAATAATTTCCGGTGCCAACAATGATTTTGACTTTTATCTTTTAAGTATTAAGTTACTAAAGTTTAGAATATAAGATGAGATTTAATGAGCGTTAAGGGAGTCTACCGAACTGTAAAGTTTAACGTTTGCTGGCGACAATACACCTCGTCCTTCAGCCGGCAATCAATTTGATTTATAAATTATTAATACACAATGAAGATTTTAACAGAGAGTCACGAAAACAGAAAATAGTAGTCCAATATTTTTTATTAACAATTACTAAGCACCTACTAAGAATTGTTAAGGAGCAGAGGAGGGGTTCTGAATTTATCGTTATAGTTTACTTAGGAAAGGTAATAGCTTCCACGGGTGATATAAAGGACTCGATATAAAACAGCGCGAGACACAGTCGTGATATACTGTTTATGTTGCTAGTTTTAAAGGTATTGTGGTGAATTGTGAGAATGGCTAGTAATAAAACTTGCAAGGACTGGAATATTAAAACTGTTATTAAAAGATTGAATCAGGACAAAATTATTTATATTGACGTTATAACATTATTTGGAAAGTCAATGTTATTGGCTATGGGTTTAACTTATAAGGGTAATCACAGTTCATATACGTTTCCTCATTTTGATAAAGACGCATTAAACGATCAATATTTAATACTATAGTAACACATGTAATTCAACAGCTTCAATCCCTAATTTATAATACTTTAAAATAACAAAATCAAGAATGCCATATTTAAATTTAATTTCCAAAACTCTAAATCTTAGCAGTTTGAATCAGGATCATCGTAACTGGAAGTTTGTCTAAACACAAGAACTTACTCACATTAATACCATCTGGTACTTCCTCGCTTTCGCTTACTGCTAGTGTTTACCTGCAACAGGGAGAATTTATTATTGGCCTGGAAGTTCTCGTAAAGACATTAATTAAAGACGTCTGTTCGCTCAATCACGCACATTATTGCGTTACTAGCTGTACGTGGTTCTATTCGCTCGGCAATCGGCTTTCCGGTCGCTGTTATTCGATTAGAGTTAGACATTACAAACTAGAACGTTAATTAGTCCATATATTTTCAAAGTAATGTTTCATTCATATTTTTAATACTGACATTAAAGCAACTGAATAAGAACAGTTAATAGACCAAATGATCACTGTATACGCAAATGCTTCGTCATAAATGTCGTAACTGATAGCTCTGAGTGTTTTAGGTGCCACTTAAAGAGGTGACCATCATTATGCGTTTAAGTGGTCTCTTAAAACCGCGATAAGAGTTTTTGCTTTAAAAATAATAAGGCCTCGGAAGAAGGCATAAATTGTAAACCAGTAGGCATTAACATCGACGAACTAAATAAACGAATGCGTTTAAGCGTTTCAACTAAGTTATGCGAAGGCACGTACAAAACCAGACAACGTAGAAGCGAACGAACAAAATAAAACGGGAACATCCGAAAATTTCCTTTGAAGAGGTTTGCACAATAAATCTTTTAATCCTCTTACACAATTTTATCGAGATTGCCCGGACGGGAGCTCGGCTCCTTTATTTTCCGTCGGCTCAGTAGCTGGACGAGTCCAATTTTTTTCCAATGTCCGGTTTTTAATTAGTTCTCATTCCAAATGACGACATTAGATAAATCGATTATAAGATTATCTTTATCGCTTTTATTGCGCGTGATAAGAACTGATTATGCTGACTTTTACCCGCGATCGACGGAGCTTGTTAATAAGAGTTTTGTTATTGTTAATAATATAAAGAAATTTGAAGACTGAAGAGTGCTTTCGAATGTTCTCGAAGAAAGTCATTTACTAAAGACCATCTTATTAAACTTACCGAAAATCAAAAACGATTATCCACCATAACTTTTTAAGGACTCTGAAGTATCAAATTAAACGAACGAGGATCCTTAAAGCTCTAGAGAATTCAAAATACATCAATCACAAAGTGGCAGACGATATTAGACAATGTTAGAAAGAAACTTGCTTCATAAAAAATATTATTGATGAAGACAGGTAGAAGCGTTCGTACATCAGATATGTACAGGACGTTTTGATGTATTATTCTATTAGATACATATCATATATGCCTCATATGCTACGGGCTCTGCTTCAGATAATAATGTATTGTATATTTTATGAGCTAGGTTTTACTGGGAGTGAGTATCTTAACTCTTTAGAAATGCAACATCATTCCTAACGTTGAAAGTATTCACCTTATCATCTGATACCACCTCGGGAGTCGTTTAAATGACTTCTGTTTGTATTCGGATCACGTTGAGAACATTTAAGTGAGACTGTATTTAATGTTTCAAATTCTCGCCCTTTAATTTTTATGTCGTCCTAAATTTATCTTCCTAATAAGATCGCTTTTTACCGTGCATACACATTTAATTTATTATTCGTTTCTGATTTCATCGGCATTCAGTAAGATTTCTTCCGTAACATGATACGGGAGCAGCTTGTACAGTCCTACTTTTTTGTCATATGTTTTGTCGTCTGCCCCTATGTTGTGGCACAATAAAACGCGTCCTTATCTCCTTCACTATGTTTTCGTTTAAAAACCATTTTTCGTTGCTTCATTTTTTTTATTTACGCTACCGCACTTTACAGCCCTCATCGTCTCGCTCGGCTTTCAAGCTATTCTAGCCCCTATTATGTTACTGTAAATAAATAAAATCCCTCAAAGCTAAAATCAGGTTTGAATAAAGGATGGGTCTTTTGTCTCTCGCTATTGGTTCTTTTGTCCATTATAACACTAACGTCTATCCGTTTACCGATAATAGAATGCTCAATTTTAATATTTCTTTATGCTTCATGCAAAAATACACCTTTCTGTCTCGCTTTATATTTTAAGAATCAATAAATACACGATAATGACATAAGTGGAATAGCTAATAGAATTAAAAATATTTTAGTGTACGTTACGGTACCACGTAGATGAGAGTAAAATATTAAAAACATAAATATCAAAATAGTGTCGAAAAGCGATGCAGAAATAATCGCGACCACGTCTCATGCGAGCAAACGAAAACAAATTGTTTATTCAGATGTTCAAATAAGGTGAAAACATCGGACAACTGTTCAGCAATTTCGCCAAAACGGAACAGATGCTTGCTTTAGTTACTCAAGTGTAAAAAATTTGGTATCCAAAGTAGATTCAGGTAGTTCAATTCGCAACCTACTATTTGGAGTCCCCCTTTGCAGTGACTAATACTTCAGGCATTCTGCAAATTCTTTTCTATTTAGAAAAACAGAATGATAACGTGATTAAACCGTTTCTGTATTTGTTCATCGTGTACTTATAAATTTCTAAAATTTCCAACCATTTTAGGAGGTAAGGGCAGAAGATGATTGTAACTTTGAGAGCGGTAGTGGAAATTGTAAATAAGCCTCATATTTCTTACAAGATAGTGATTATCGTGTTATCATCACTCCCATGCGCACTTATCAGGGTTCTTAAAGCGGTCTTGGTTTAAACTTGTTTAATTTGATGTCGACATCAAGTGGGGGCTCACAAGAAAATATTATTCAAACAAACATTTGTGTTGAGCCTTGCAGCCTTGCCGGAGCCCTTATCTAACTGCAAATACAGTTGGTGTAACTGACTGGCGCAAATGTTTGAGCATAGCGGCTAGCGAATAAAATGTGTCAGAAACACCGGCTACTAGTTAAATGAAGTAAAGTTTATTACTGTTATCACAACCTACTAAGGAACTACAATCCCCTTTTATTGCATTTCTCAACGTCGCCGCTTGTAAACTTGTTAATGAAGTTTCATTGCAGGAACTTAATAACAATGCCGGTAATCTATCCGAACTAGTTCTTAGTTATTCACGCAGCGCTGGATAAGTTACCGAACATTTCGTTGTGGAGCTATTTTTATAAATCGCTTATTATAATACACTCGACACTCCTCATCAGTCCTAAAACATTTAAAAACAAAAACACTAGTATACAAAAAAACAGAACATCCTAAAACGGCAGTATGTGAAAAGATAAGTTCTTTAACACATCGGAACCCATTAGATGATAAGACAATCAAAGATGAAAATGTCATAAGTAAGGGACCCGAAAATCTTGTTGTTGGCCCTGTATTGTAGTTCGGTTGACAGTGACTTGGCGAAGAGAGGAACAAACCAAAAGTCCTATACTCGAGAAAAAACCTACCGTTATTTAATGTTGTAATGAGCAATATTTAGGCTGTTGACAATCCGTTCCTAGTATGACAAGTCGGCACCGCTAGACGCCTATGAATTATGTAAACGTAAACACGTCGGTTAGTTAACCATCGATCGATATGAAGCGGCACTTGATTTAATCTGCTCACATAAAGCTAATGTCGAGATAGTACTGTTAACAATACCTCAAGGATAATTCTGCTTCATAACAGACGTGGTTTGATCAATCTATTGATACGTTTGTTTTGGATCGTATCTTCGTTGTGCATTAGCTCTTGATTCGGTTCGTTGCGTTAAGCACTTACTTATAATCATATAAAGTAAACAAAGTTTGATGAAAAGCTGCGCTCATAGGTATCTATGTATTAATATTAAATAAACCGTACGGTTTATTCAATATTATTAATGGACAGACATCCACGGCATTTTAATAGTGTACAAAAACTTTATTCAATTTAAAAGTACCCATGATGAGGAGGCCAAAAGAATATCTTAATTTCACCCTGTAACAATATCAAGGCTTACCCCAGAATCGTAGAACTTACAAATTCCACGGAACTTCCTAATCTTTCCAAGTCGCGGAACAAGATATTTTACTTCGGCCAAGATAAGTGAACGCAACGTCAAAATGCTTACCACAAAGCTTACCACAACTGAGACTTACAGATTTGTTTCACCACTGTCTAAGAGCGGTAGAAAAATTATCACTTCGGCCATAAAAGCCGAGCAACTATTCAACATCAGTTTCAAATGAATGTATAGAGATTGAATTAAAAATGGCCTCATTTGACTTTAGTAAAACTAACCAATATTGTGAAATGAGAAGACTTATTTGCGGCAGTTCAGAGAAATTTTCTTGTATTTACTGTCAAAGAAGGAACATCGCTTACCCTTGACTCACGTGTAGGAGGACAAATCTATAAAATTTGATGTTTCGAACAGCTAAATGTACAAAATGAAATCAACAACATTTATATAAGAGAGTCGAGATGAACTGTTTCAATTAAGAGTTATGATTCACTGGGTACATCTTGTCCTTTTTATAGAATCAGTCCAAGAGGCAATGATCACTAATCGACCACAATAGTCTCTCAGCTGACAGATCAAGAGTCGGACGGAGGCATGATTGAAATAAACTTACTCTTGTAACTTCCCCTAAGGTATCAATGGAAAATAACTAAGAAGCGGAACGTAAGTCGCACGCAAATATATCGTGTTTACTATTCAAGACTATTCCAGTCATGACTAGACGCCTACCGTTGATTAATTCAAAATGTTGTTTGCTAAATTTCAAATGTAATAAAACTTAGCATTCTTATTAATGTTACATTTGCCAACAGTTTTTATTCTCACGAACGTACTATCATAGTAGTGTCAGCTAATTTATGCGTCGTTAACACGAATATTTATACAATCGTGTGCTTGACACGTGACCACGTGAAGGCTGTTTATACTCAGTAAATGAATGTGAATACAGTAACGGATAAATTCGTAAGTGCATTAATAAAATATCCAATTTGATAAATCCAGAGACTTAGTATTTACGTTGACGAATCACAATATCGATGAATTGAAAGTTAAGAAGACCGATATGAAGTAAAAAGCTCTTATTTTATATTGTAAAAGATTACATAACGAAACCGTTCTGGTTGCCAGCATCAAAATAACAAAAATAATTTTACTACGCGCCTTCATGTTACAGCGCTATGATAATAAAGGTGAGATTTTATTAGACGATAGCAAAGAATACGATAATCGGAAGTACATCGGAACCACATAGAAATAAATGAAACGACATCGCGTAAACACACATGAAATATAGAACGTTTCCTGCGATTTTCCCCAAAAACAAGCGGGGCCTTAACGTCTCCTAGTTTATATGATCCCATTCGTGCTTCCTGCGGAACCCTAAAACTTTATTGCAGCAACAATAGACCTTAACATTCATTACTTTACGACCTCATTGCTATCTCGCAGAACAGCGAAATCACTTCCTCATAGATAAAAGAAAAAAAATATATAGCAGGTAATTTATCTTTAACAGTATCATCACCTGCCTCGCTCCTTTTGTGGCCCATTTTTTGCACCGAAAATTTTTGTGCTACAATAAGAATGTAGCGATTGGAAGGTATTTAAAAATGTAAGCATCAAATAACTTTTGGACCTTAAGTTTCATTTACACGTCAACAGTCATATTGATCCATGTGTGATGTTTCTTATGTAATTCAATCGATTTATGAAGATTTATCGATAACAGAAACAAAATTAAGAGCACAAACAGAGCTAATTAGATCAATTTGGCTAATCTATGCAAATGAATCACTTCATGTACCAACAATCAGTGATTGTCAACGCAAAATAATGTACACATCACGTTAATAATATTAGCAATTGTAATTAAACATGATATTACAAACACAACAATACACTTACATAACCCAACACGTTTATCGTTCGAGACGTCATACGCAAATGCAACGTCCGCGGCGTCATATGTAAAAATATAAACATATGTATGCGTTTCAAAATAAACCGCCAATGCGTTTTCATTTGAGTCTACATTGTATTCGAAGTCTCTAGAACATAAATAAACTTCACTACGATGCATTTGTTATATATCCCCACCAAAAATTAACACGTGTACTCACGATTTCAATGTAAACAACGAGCATGTATTCAAGTCGACAGTTATCATTTCTACTTCACTCGCTTTTATCATTTCTGATATAAAATGTAATAGATCTTTATATGTTATGCATTGACGTGCGATAATTAACATTGAAGTGTATCAAATTTGCTCGTATTTATACACATATTCGTATTTTACATTTGTTCATATAGACGCAATGCTACAAATTTGAAGGACTAAGCGGCAGTGCCGTTAAAATTGAGACATGACCATTAAGACAACAGTCTATCTCTCCAAAGAGATGAAATGAAATTGACAGGGTCCCGGATAACGGGTGGAGCCAGAAAGCAGTGTTTAGCAATGGACAACTGGACTGAATTGATGATTCCACTTCAAAACAACACCAAATTGTACATTTTCATCATTTATCATCCGATTGTATGAACAATATCGATTGGCATCTTGGTCTAGTAGAAGTAAACCCTGACTACCAAAGCGAAGGTCTTGGTTTCGATTCCCACCCACAAACGTTTGCATGATGAGCGCATTTGTTTGTGTAGTGTCTGGGTGTATTAAAATTATAAATGTATAATGTTACGTAACATCACGCCTGTATTCCCCGAAGGAGTAGGCAGAGGAGTGTAGTACACCCCCACATTGCACCAGTTACGTTTAAGTCCCATAATGGAATAGGTGGTGAGCCTATTGCCATGCACCGGGCACACATCCAGACTCTG
>DWEM01000051.1:0-28257 GCA_018245935.1 Agara belti belti
TAGTAAATTATAAAACTTTTATTGCCTTTATTCAATCGTATGTAGCTAATGCATTTGAGTTATTTCCCGAGTTTCATTGCCGAATTATAACGGGAAACCATCTTCTCATACATAAGCTTCCTTCGAATTACAGTTTCATTGTAATTATTTAAAAGTGATCTTTTTTGTTTCATCTCCCCTAAAATGGGAAAAAACAAAATTGCGATATTTAACTTGAAATTGAATATGGCGCACCAGTAGATACTTTATATATAAATCAGTTAAAAAATAGAAATTCAAGATAGCTTGCTCCCATAATCCTTTTTGCCAAAGGTATGTATCTGCAACTGAATATCCTTAAATATTTTCTACAGACGAGGGCAAAAGCCCTTTAGTAGCCCGAATTATATATGAAACTAATGGTTATTGTATTGAAAACAGCTTCTTTGATTTCTAGCTACAAGATATAATTGGCTTTTCACACAATTAACTGCCACGGACGGCATATTGTTCTAAACATAGACTTTAATTCCTATTTGGCGTTATTTATTTATTATTTCTTTGTAATACCTTTTTTACAACCTTATTGTTTAAGTGGTGGACACGGGAGTCCTCAGATAATGAAGGGTGCTTTAAGAGCATAGTGTAAGTGAAGGTTGGCAACGTCACCTATGTGAGCAGTGAGCTAAGTAAAGAACACAATTGAGAATTCTAAACGAATATTCGCGGGGTGTGAATTTATCTTTTAGCGACCCAAGTTACGTGCATGCTATAAACTGAATCTATATCGACCTATTAAATATTTTTAATCTAAATCCCTTCCGTGGCCGCTTAACGAATATCAAAAGTCTCCGAGATCTTCACAACACACCGGGATTTCGTGGTGTGTATTTTTGGTATACGTACCTGTATCTCTTCTTCCGTTTTTCATATGAAGAGAATAGCAAACGAATAAGCAACAATCGCACGTAGCCGCTGGCGCCCGTAGACATCTGTAACCAATGTCTAATAAAACTATAGAAACAGAAATGTTATATCAGGTATAATTCTGAAGTTGGACTACGCTCATAGGCACCAGGGATCTGATTGCCGGATAACTCCTTGTTATTCATTAAGCTTATTTTATTGTATTAATATCTTTGGATAACATGCGTAAAGACAGTTTGACTATAATAAAAGAAATTAAAACATAGGATACTATAAATTAAAATACTTGAACTTAAAATTGAATATGTAACTAAATTTTAAACAAAATAATAAATTATTAATTAAAGCCCGGTAATCATTAATTACAATGGAAAAGCGTCCAGTTGCTGTACGCCCCGCTCTATAAATAAATCGACCTTCGGATTAAAAATAGACGCCGATCCCACCCGAGCGAGGTCGGGAAACTGGGTCACTGGGTGTTTCTGTCCCTATTCACAGCTGTAAGCTGAAAGGGGATGGCGCTAGAGTCATCAAAACCCGTGACGTCGTGAAGTTAGTTCATTGAATTTTATATGTACAGGAATGAATATTAGCAGTAATGCATTCAGCCGCGACTAATCTCGATTTAGCGCTCTAAGTAACGGTTATCATATATCGGGGTGCTTTGCTCAATTGACTAATCAAATATAACAAAGTATCACATCCTCATCTGCTTTCCAGCTACGCGATTTTTTTATAGTTTAATATTTTTTACCTATATATATACATACATACTCGTATCTCTAAATCTCAGATAAAACACTATTTATCCTAAAGTAAGACTGGTCTCGTTAACCGGAATTATAATAATCCGATGACGTCAAGAGAGGGTGTGGCACAGACCTATGACGTCACGGGATAGCTCTGACGTCAAACGGAGACCTTCCCCTCCCGCTACCCTCTCCTCCTCTGACACGAGAATAGCTCCGACGATTTTATGGATATTGTTTCTTTGTCGTTCTTATGGATTATGTTTCGAAATTTTACCGAAATAGAAACACGAGGCTGAGATAATTTTTAGTTTTCAGACAAAATCATGTTTAATAACGAGTTAGTCTAAATTAGAAATAATCTTATAAGAGGCAAGTATATATTTTTAATAACAAAAAAACTTAGCGTTGAAGTTGTTCTTTATAATTTTTAAACACAGAGATTTTAATAAAATCGATTGGGTGGTTTAACTAAATTCATACATTTGTCACCTACAATAGGAACATGAACGACATATAAGTACCCGCTGAATTGTTACAAATCAATTATCCAAACAAAGGGTATTGTAATTCTCTAAGTCAAAGCAGTGGCAATGACAAAAATGTCGTGCATTGGTCTCCATGCTTAAAATATGTTGTCACAAAATAGTAATACGATCATAAAGGTTTTTTTTCTAATTTACTATCTTAAAATTTGTGTCACAAAATTGTTTTCTTCTTACGTTTATGTGCACATTTTCAGAAAACATTAGTTCACTGATAACATTAAATATGGATAATATATTATGTACTTAAAAAAACATCAAATAATTATATGATAACAACATTAGTTGTTGCCACGTCTTTGTTCACGCGGGAACTTAATAACTTACAGTCTTTCACTCCTTGTTTCACTTTTATGAAAAGTAATTCTAAGGAGCTTGTTTTTCACCGAGGTTTACGTTATTTCAATTTTTTAAATATTTTACTAAAATCGGTCCAGTAAAATAGTCCAGGTCCTATTGTAAAAGACATGTTAATAGCAGCGATAGATAGAGTTTAGAATCAATCGTATACAGCCGCTGATGACTGTATTGTACTTACATTATACAATTTGTTGAATGAATAAATAGCTTATTAGCTCAAACAGCATTCTAAGCGTATCGTTACTAACACACAAGCTTCGGAAAATATTGACATGTTGTGCTGATAATAGAAACTAAAGTTATTCGACGCTAAAAAAATGGGATTAAAAAATATGAATTCTTCGGTACATATTTCTTTGGAAGCTTATGTTATGATCGTTGTTACGTTAAAATTAAATTAAAAATAATTTCCCTATAATAAATATAAAAATTATTCCATCATTTTTTATACCGAGAAACACTCCTCCGGGAATCACTATGTAGATATTACTGATATTGATATTTTACATCACATTTATTGATTTTTCTTTATTTGTAGTTGAAAATATTGCCGAAATTAATCATTAAATTCTATTCCATAACGAAATGTTTACTAAAAATCTCTTTTACGGATTCTAATTATTTCAGATTTTATGCTGAATTTATAAAGGATATATTGATATTAAAGAAGATACTGAATACATTGAGACTATTATTATACTAACAAGATAATTACAAATATTGTTAATCCAAAGTACGGTTCAGCATCGGGTATGTTTTTCCTAATTGAGTAAATCGGTAGCACGACTGCGATACATAAACTTTAACATTATTATTTATAGTGCCTTATGTTGAACTCTATTAAAAGAAACCTATTAATAGATGCTAGATATCGTTATAAAAGTTTCAAAAAGTGTGTAAGGTAGTTGTGAGACTGGAGCCAGCGTGGGTGAGTCTCTGATGCTACGGAGCAGACGGCGCGTAGGCGGTGTAGCGTCGCGTAGCACGCGTAATCTCGTAGATTATGCATGCTTTTTGCGTATATACTCACGTAACTTTTCAGCCCCCGTAACTTTTTCTTGGTATAAAATTTGAAACGATTATTATTTTCTAACACTTACCCTTTTATAAAACAGCTGACCCGTAAATCCATCGTACTTTATTTACCTTACAATTTAGATATGCGACACCTCTGCTGAAAGAAACCAATTTTCATCTTAAAGAGGTAAAGTTGTTCATTTCGTCACGTAAACGCCGAAGGCCTTAGCGCGAACCCGCCAGCTACGCGATCGCTCGACGACTGATGCCTACATCCCACGAATCTTGCTTCAGGAGTTAGGCTTGAATGGATCTGCGCTGCGATTGGTCGGTTGCCAGTGACGTCATTACGAAAATCACAATCATGTGGCCTCAGGGATGCGAGGTTTTGCGGGTGTGTGCGTGTCGGCCCCATGAATGGGCCGCAGCGACCGCGCCCGCGCCGTGCCCCCTGACGTCACAGCCACCACTGCCGCCAGCCTCCACATTATGCAATTCGACATCTAAAATAGAATGATGATAATAAATTTTGCTGCGATATATTTATAGAACCATTTTCGATACGCCATCTCCGAGTAACTTTTTAGACTGCTGTGAGAATATTAAATTTTTAGACACGGTAGATGCCTTTGTTAGAAAATTTATATATTGTTCTTATACCTACTGAAGAGAAAAGAATTGGAAAAATATTTTCCCACTAACTTTTTGAATTGTAGATACTTTTATTTTTACGTATTTGACATAATGGTTTAAAATATAAATGGGTGTTGTAGGGACGTTCATTGTTACTGTAGTGGTGTCCTATTTACCTCGAATCGAGACCTCGTCCAATATAACTGGATTTGACCTCTGCCCTTTAGATGCACGGGCATCTAGGAACACTATATCTGCGCTGTATGTGGATCAATAAAGCTGCAAGAATATCTCCATATGTGTAAATATAACTTTATAATGTGCTTGACAAAATTAAAAACTAAGCCAATAATATACTTATATATCTCCTTTACAACAACTTACAACACAATACAATGAATTGGTTACTATCCCACACTGTGCAATTGATTGCATGTGCCACACAAGAGCAGGGAAAATCGACCAAGCCTCACAGATATGGTTGTCTTCATGTTTGCGTAACGATCGCGTTGTTAAAAAACGGTTTTAATGATTTTCTCCTGGTCATGTTATTATAATGTAATGTTGCACATTTTGAAAATTGACTAATGTTGAACAACACAAATATTATTCAAGCAGGCTTGTTGGTAACACATAATTTTTTACAGATTCCCTGTAAATTTTTGCTTGCTTTATTCATTTGTGTGTACTTATATACATAGATTCGGCGTTTTGATTGGTTACGTGATAATATTTAAATCTTGAGTAACAGTTATCTTTACTTTAGGAACATTAGTAACGATGATTTGCCAGTTTTTCGGCAGCTTATCATACATTGAACACTTATCCTGTTATTCAAATCGATTGACAATTAAAAGATATTCGTAATTACTATTGATAATTTTTCGAATCTGACCTTTCCAATTTTACCTATGCAGGTAGAGCTCGAATATGTCAGGGTGCGTCCGAGTAATGACCTCCCCGCGCCCCGCTGACCGGGTCACCGCGCAACAAGTGCGCTATCGACTCTACATTTGACATTTAACACCCTTGCACCTTGGCATTTACAGATTTACTTTAAAATGTCATCGGGAAATAGCAATTTAGTATTTCGTAAAAGTAAAGAGTTACTTCCTGAGTATTCGTATATTTAGCGACGGCGATAACAAGTGTATTGTATGTTGTATCTAGGTATTTCTTATTTTTATTCAGACTGATATTTTGTCGAATGTATCTTTTTTTATACTCAGAGAGTACCAAGCGTGGACAGCAGTCACGAATAGTTGCTACCACCCGTGACACCTGCTACCAACCTCAAACAGGACTGTAGGAGCGGAACATCGACTAGCATTCTCATCACTTCATCCGTTTACCCTTGTCTTAATAACATTTAGTTCACGGTAGAATTAGGGGTAGCGATGGCATTGCTACGGGCGAAATGTCCTTATACACGTACTATCACCTACGATATTTCCGCTAAATATTTTAAAATAAAGCACGTTCTTGTTCGTATGTATATAAGAGATAAAAATCACCTTTTTATTGTTGAAATTGTAAGAGTTAATGTTTTTATATTAAAACATGGATCACCGATTCCAGTACAAAAAGGTTATATAAGGTATGTAGTAGTTGCGCTCTGCGGTTTCACTCGCTCTCCACCGAGCCGTCCAGCGTAACCTGAATCCTATTTAATACACTTGGCCATTTATATGTGGGCTCAACTTACATTAGTATAACCTATATCTCCGAAACTATCCAGTTTTAGCTTTTTGTTCATATAAACTTTCAATCGTCATAGCGTCACTATTAACAAAGTTTCAGCTAAATGAACTGAATAGCATTTTGTTTTCAATAAATATTTGACGATATCTTTAAATTGACATTTTTTGATTTATGAACCGATTGCAATAAATCAATACTAAATATTAATTGAAATATTCACATCGGTAAAACCGTTTTTAGATTAGCTTGTACAAACGCAGAGACAATCAGATAAACGGACCAAAATCTTAAAAAAATCAATGTTTTGAGTTCGACTGGGATAATGAAGAGCTTTAATAAAAAAATATATTCTGTGTACAGACAACAATGGGTTACAGTTTTACAGAATATTCGGTCACGCTTGACACAAGCGAGTGCGTCATAAAGCTGACCTCTCAGCTGCGCGGGACTTACTGGTCAACCGTTTTCTGAAACATTTAAATTAGACTGCAATTCTTTTACGTCACAATGATGGAGTCGGGTCTACATTTGCAACAGACGGAGTCCTACTGTGGAAGTATATCTGCTGTACACTGCTCTAGCTCGGGTAATACGTGTTAAATTCTTAAAGTCTTAAATTCTTATTAATCAATAACAAACACTATCTAACTTACAATAATAGAATCCCTAACCAAGGACAGCCGCTACCATTATAGTAACATTCTAATAGCTTTATTCTATTGACACATAATTTCATATCAAGTTCATTCAAGCTCCAAGGCAGGCGAATGCGTCACAAGGACTCGCCCTCCGTTCCACTAAACATATTGGTCTATTTGAACGCCCGCATTTCAGCCAGACATAATTATGTTAGTTCTGTTTTAAGTTACACTGCTATAAATAGGCCATTTCGAGGTTTTTCGTTACGTGTTATGACTAAATCAGAGTGCTTCCGAAGGTCAGACATTGTTGTATGGGTTTTTTTCATAAAAAAGTAAGTATTGTAAATATGTTTTAGCTACATAAGTTTAGTAATCAAATAAAGAAATAACCTGAAGATTATAGGTGCGTAAATTATTCACACAGAGATTTGAAAATCTGAGAAGAAAATCCAAACTTAAAAACGATTGAAGTATTGCTAGGGTTTTTAACAATGTTAGTGAACATTTCGTATGTGAATTTAGTTTCAGTGACTTTGGGAACAAAAAATGCATTATGAGCACATGGTATTCATACTTCCGAAGGTAGCGTTGAGTTCGATTAACAAGTCCCGGCAAGAATGAACGGGCGCGCGTCACCCTGCGTGCTTCGATTCATGAATAGCGGCTTGCAACCCGGGATGACCCAGTTTTTGACTCTATGCCACTTTCGCCTCAGAAGCAAAATGCTATAATCACCAACGCGCTGTCAAGGGAACTTCGTAGCAATGACTTGGCTATGACGACTATATTTTGATTTAAACTGAAATTAGGATATGCCCTTATACTTTCTGAAGGCTTCTGCTGACGTCAGTCGGTGCGGAGGGGGAATGCAGCGGAGGAATTAGGTCAGTTTCATTCTGAAACAGGTTGGGTGGTGGGTTTGAGGTGTGGGTACCTCGTCGCTCGCTAATAGAGTTTCTACTAATTATTGCTAGCCACCCCAGTATGTGCGACCCATGAATCTGAAGTCCTGGAAAATGTTTATATATCTATCCGGTAATCTAAATTATAAATAGACTACTTGGTTGGTAAGTTACAAGTTGCAATCTTATTACTAACGTTAGACTCCAAATATAATAACATTTGGTATTATCTTTCGGCTCAAGCAACATGGATACAAATCTTGTGAATGTGACGTTAATAACTTTCTAGACAGAAGTCCTTTGTGACAGAAATACTTTGAATCCTTATCAATTTAGTAGTATTTTCTATCCTGTTATTGTTCCACTGCTAAAAACGGATCTCTAGTGAGAAATGATATCACAATTTTAAGTTATAAAACACACGTAACTTTGTATACTCATAGGTGTGAGCTTGAATTTGAGTCCAGATTCATGGAGTGGAAGACTGAAATCCTTACCTAAGCTATCATTGCTTTTGTACTGATTTAGAATTAGGGCAAAAATTTTTCAATTGGATATCTAACAACGTCACTTTCTTTGTCGTAAAATATATAAAATGACGTGTCCATTATTATTTCTTTCAACAGAGTTATTTCCAACTATCATTTTAACAGCAACAGATATTTAGGTATTATTAATTCCACGATAATAGTGACAGTAACGAAATAAGAAAATGCACAGAATTAGAATTGTGCGTTACATAGCGAAGATCATGGAATAATTTCGATATAATTTTGATTTAGTGCAATATATAAATTCTATGGCGCTGTGACTCAATTACATATGTTGCGTTTGCATTAGAAAAACGGTCAGCATCCTGGGAATTCATGTACTGATTGAAGTGCCTTCCTTGGGTCACCCTACATTGAACTTTTATGTGGTTTATAATAATGGCCTAAAAGTATACCTGATGTACGTTATAAATATTTTTAATACGATACTAATCTAGATAGAAATCCATAAACCCACGATTGCATCCAAGAATCTAAAGTAATTAAATAGAAAAGGCGTATCGGCGTAAAGAGACCACATTTATATATAAATCGAAATACCTATATTCGGTACTCGTAATCGAAATTGCGTACTGATGTGTTAAATAGATCGTTTGACGTAAGTGCTTTCTAAAATAGGTGACCCGAATAGGAGGTCCGTGCTCTGTACACGCAGCCTAGAGATATGACGTAACTGCGCCGCGCAATATTATCCGCTCCCCACCTGGACGAGAAGCAAGTACATTTTGCGAGGATAAAATCACGTGTCCTTTTAGTGATCTAAAAATAGCAAATGGTTCAGCTCCATAACTATATTGTCTTTGATATAATATAATCATCGCAAATGAATAACAGTTTTAAATACTTTTTGATTACATTTATCGAAAATTTGTTAACTTCTGTTTTTATAAATAAATAAAAAAAGTATACAAACTCAGGGTTTCATACAGCCTGGATCGCGTTTTTAGTGTTACATTGAATTAAACGGTATAATATTTTACATGTCTTTATATAATTGTTTAACTGATACTCACAAATGAAACTTATTCTCCAATTGAGTTTCTCAAAATCAGGTCAACAACAAGGCAACAATCAATAACCCATTTCCTGAAAGCAAAATAATAGGTACTTACGTCGTATAATTTTCAAATTCGGTGACTATTACAAATTTTTATGGTATTATAAATAAAAAACATGTTTCGTCAATTTGTTTAGAAATTTATTAAACATTATATAACAAAAATTATTTATTATGTTAAAATCCGAGATAGATATTCCCATTTGAATTCAACAGATTTCAAATTTTTTATCTGTTTTGATACGCTCTTCTATGAACAAATGGTATCAGGTGTGATTAAAAGAGGTAGTTATTATATTTTACCATACGTAAATAAATGGTAAATGGTGACGTGGATTATGTCTTAGTAAATTAAAACTATCTTCATTTGTGACAATGATAATTATCATTATAATAGATAATCAGTGTCCTAACAAAGCTTTCATGAAATGCTTACATTTACTCAATACAACACCAGGACGCTTTGTAATCTATTTATCAGTCTTGAAAATTTAAATTATTAATGACATCTATCGAGGAAATATAATAAGACTTGCACTGTACATAAATATTATTAACCCCAATCCAATATTTGTTAAAGCGCCATCTGTTTCACAATTATGGACTGACACCGGCTACTTCCTAGTTGCAGCATGGTGGAATAGAAAGCAATTTCTAAAATGACTTACAGGTGTCGCTTCATGCTAAATTCAAAATTTAAATAGTATGTATGTTGAGTACTTATACGAATACTATACAAATATGCGTATTTCATGTATTTAGAATAGTGGTTATAGTTTATTTGTTACATTTACATTTTTTATAATTTTATTTGTTTGTGGGTCGATCTGTTGGTTATGGTTGTCGTGTCTTCTGGTGATAACCGTCGTCAAATCTCAGGTGCATTAACATGATTGTGAATACATTCCGATAATAGGACTACTACTACAGATACTATTTGATTAAAATTCTTATAAAAATGACTATGAAGTGAACTAATATTTACATTCTTATTCCTGCTTTCTAGGTTGCTTTTGATATCGGTTGGTGATATTCAAGGGCGGATGAGCCCTGATAACTGCTGCCTGTATTTTGCTATTGTTTTCATACCATCAAAAACTATTATGTATCCATAGTATATGTATCCATTAGCCATGAAATCTCTGGTTTGCCAAAAACATTAGAGCTACTTGAATGTGTGTCTACTTCAATTTCGAATTCACAACAGCACGGCAACACGCTTCGTCTGACTCAAGGGAAGGTCTACTTATCGTTTTAGTGCGGCGGATCGCTTTCCGTATGTATTGACGTCCAAAGATAAGATGAGTCTAGTGGGAGCGATCGTGTGGCTCGTCGCCAAATTTCGGCATTTTGAATGTAAAACATCGACGGAAGCGCTGATAATGTAATGTGTGGAAATAATAAATTGTATCTAATTTGCTGGTATTTATTTTTTGTGCTTAGAAGTAAACAGAATTAATTAGTTGGTTTTTAATTAGTGACAATTGATTACCAGACAGTTGTAAAAATGAAATTAGAAAAACGATCATGGTTGATCCCGACATGATTGTGATGTCACGGTTCCATGTATCAATACTCAGATCAGAATATGAAGCTTTCGTTTCATTTTCACTTCCGGATTCAGATGTAACTTCCTGATTGCAATTCTCAATGGATTGACACTCTATAAAAGACTATTAAACTAACAGCGAAAATTGGCTACTGGCTGAGAACCGCGTGCGGTGGCATGCCTTGGTGCTGATGATGATGATGATGAAAGTATGGCAACTTTCAGCCTGAAGTTTCATCATCAATCACCTTTTCTATGGTTCCATGTGGGGCGTATGCCTCCTCTTACAATAAGAGACCTAATGAAAGTTTAGATTTTATTTTATTGGCAATTTCACTTTTTTACTCTGTAATTTACTGAACAGAAAATTTAATTGCAAGAGGAAACGTGCTACTTCTTCTTCAGATCTAATCGACAACTGTTACACCCTTTCTATTAACATCTAATCATTTCCAGGTTATCCCTAGGGAAATGTCAGTCTACTAGGGCCGTACTTTGATAATTCATCCTTGTCTTGAAACATTCCATTTATTCCCTTAGGAATTGCAAGGTTCTATGGTGTTTTGGAACAAGAGTTATTACATGTCAAAATATGATGCATACATACTTACTTTTTAAATTCTCTGATTCTTTGTGCTCGTTAAACAAACACAATTTTTATTTGCTTGGCTATCTTCGCGGAAATAATTGTGTCATAAAAAATATGTTTTTCTATACGCGCTAAGGAAATATTGTACGAACTGAAGTGCAAATGATTTTTAACTTGTGGCTCAGCAGTATACTTAGTGATTAATGAGACGGTTCTTAAATCACTTGCTTCTGAGCTTCAAAAAGCTTCAAGACGCTGTCTGAGCGTACAGAAACATTTCAAATTGTGCGATACTTGGTTGGATTATAATTAAATTAAATGAAATAAACCAATTTTTATCAAAGCTGCTAGCTCAGAAATAAGATATTGCAAACAGTGCAAAGACTACAAATAATTCTAAAGTATAAATAATTAAAATCACATGGCCTAAAGGTTTCACTCCCTTAGAATTTTGTTTAGATGGTCGGTAAGATGGCTTGTACTGGAGCACCACAGTGTATAAAACGCTGATTCTTTTTTTTTTGCAGAGCCGTCACGAGTAGGCCAGTCCCCTACTGCGAGCTTATCGAAACATTCTGGGACGTATTTCTGGCGTTCATTTATTTACGAATGCTTTTATCTGTTATGGCAAACACTAACGGATCATTTTTTCACATTAGTGAAAAGCACGCTCCCTTCCTTAGTACATTAACTCGAGGTCGAGGATAAAGTATGATTTTTAAATTAAGTAACAAATTACAATGTGATGATTATATTTGCAGGTTTAATGAATGTCTTAACCAAAATATGTAATAAACATAAATTTTTGTCAGCTGAAGCCGATATTTGTCGATATATGTTGGCAGTCGTATAAGATGTCAACAGAAAACCCGTATATTACGTATGAAAATCTGAATTGTTCAAAGATACCAAAACCTACATACACACGTCCATGGGCAGCTGTAACTTAAGTAAGATGCCATGCGCGGCCGTCTGTTATTTCAGTATAGTAAAAATATGACGAGCGCTACGTATGCCACGCTACATGATCTTTATAATCACCGTGAACCACCTCCCGAAATAGCGACAGAAGAATGAGGTCGTTATAACGTTAACCCACCATACGCCTGTTGTAATATTAATTGCTTGCGACTCGACCCGTTTATATTTATATTTGATACTAGGTAGATAGGTAGATGCTAGATAGATATCAACGATAATATAATGTAGGATACATTATTGTATTCCTGATAAATAATTATTGTTATATTCAGTTATGTGACTTACATACAGTTTAGAACCTCAGCAGTCGCTCGCAGCAATCTCGCAGTAGTGATAAAACAACTGATTTAACAAAATTTACCAAACGAATTTTTATAAACTCAAAGGTACTGAAGCGTGTGAAAGCACGATTCGTTTTATACATGTTATTGATAATGAATTCGCAGGTGCATCAGCTGAAACAGACACGGGTCGGGAATAATGGAAATTATTTGACATGATATGTTTATTGTGTTCAGTTTATTTTTAACGACAGACGAAGTTTAAGAAGTGGGTCAAGTTATTGATAAGGGAAACTAGTAAACTAGTGACGCGTACGCATTATTGCTATTTACAATTTATCGTGCTCTGTTAATATAATAGAACTTAACTAAGAAGTTAAGTCAGAATTAAGTAAGGCAACTATCATCCCGATTTAGATGTTAGTGTAATAAAACATACCTATATATCTGACTGATTACATGTCTCTAAATAATTTAAATTAATTAAATACAATTTGCTAAATATATTGTGTTGTATGGCTTCTTTGATGGAAAAAGTTGGCTAATAGAAATAAGTACTAGGTATTACATTAATCAACAGTTTGGATACGTTAAAGGACTTGTTAAAATTGTTATTGAAAAATATCATAGTACAATAGGAATATCTAAAAGTGGCACCTTCCACATTTCACATTCCAAACATTCCCGCGGAGCAGAATTGGCACCGCTTGATATTATCCAGATGGTTCGATTTACTTGCTGTGAAAGTTCCGAAGCATGGCTAAAAAGTTATTCATATGCTAAGAAAATAAATTCTGTAAAACACATTTCTGTATGTACTAAATGTGTTTTGTTTATTTTTTTCTCTTAATGTATTATTCAATAAGAAAAGCTCTATTGCAATAAAACGGATATGTTTACTAGAGTATTATTGTATGCAATATTAACATTACAACAAATAAATGAGGTTACAGTAACATTTAATCGTCTTGATAATACTTACCATGTATACGTGTAAAAAGTAATCCTAATCAAGTTAAAGAAATCCAGTACTTAATTTAAAACACAATAGTCAAGACAACATTAGCATCAAATTAGATTTAATTGTTATATGCGTGTTTTATTTATTGTTGTTGTGTGTACTCGAACTGCACGACGTCATACCTGCAGCTCTTTTCTAATCCCGGACGTCCAGAAGCACGGCGGGTTTCCATCCTGTTCAGGTACACCAGTTAACCATTAACCAGAACTAAACGGTTTCCCTCGTCATTCCTGAATACAACTGCCAAGGAGTGGAACAAACTACCTCCGTCTGTTTTCAGAGAATTATAACCAAGGTTTTTTAAACATAGAATGAATAGACATTTACTAGACAAACATGCTATACTGTAGGCTACATCATTGCTTATCATCAGGCGAGATTGTGGCCAAATGCTAGCCTATTTCAATTTAAAAAAAATGTCGCACTCGATTATACAGAAGCATTGGTTAAATTTGTAACATAAATATGTTTTTATTATTATTAACAAGTTTATATTAGTACATTTCTATAAGTGTATATTCTGAGATTGAAACAGCTTGCTTCATGCTACATGCTTCAGCTGCGACATAAAATTTCATGTTGCTTTGGACTCATATTTACAAGTTATTCGAGTCGCACCAAACAGGAGCCTAAGCTTGTGTTATTTCGGTGATAGTGTCAAAACGCCACTACTCTAAAAATGTCTGCACGGAAAAGCGGGCGTCGGGGGGCTCCGGGCGGTGGATGCACAGCGCCGGCGGGGGCGGGCGGCGCCCACGCACTACCCGCCGCGCCTTGCCGCCCGCCTCACGCCAGTCAGCAACTGTGGCTCGTGTTGGCTGAACCATCTTGTAGGGCCATCTTCTTTTTCTTGCCGTAGGTGAGTTTTAGTGACGTTTAATAAAGAATTTACTAACTTATATTATGAAAATTACGGTCGTATACCAATGTTTAGTGCGATAATCGTTAAGTGAAGTGATATATCAACGTCGGGTGTAATGGAACACCGTGATGCATCGCCGCGCTCGAGTGTGTGTGAAACTTCGAGTTCGTAAATTTAAACCGTTCCGTTGAAGTCCGTCCGTCGTCCGTCAGCAACGAGCAACGGCCTTTCGGCCCTAATTACAAACTATTGTATTGTATACGTTTGATTTCTTATATGAATATACATATAACTAGTGAAGATTTTTAAATAACAGGATTACAACATACGCGTTAATATTATGAGAAATGAAATGGAATTCTGACACTTACTAAAACGTGACCTGTGTATAGTCAATCAATTGTTCGTTTGTTTAATCTATCCATTAGCTTCATACACATTCATTTAAAACGAGGGTAACATAAGAGAGAACCTACATTTTTATTATATTTTGAAAATAATGAGTTTCATTTCCTGAAAAACATACTTATTTCTTTTTTAAGAAGATAATGGCACGTGAGACACGCGGTAACTACGATGAAAGTCGTTTATATCCTTAATAATCATCGGTTTCGGTATAGCTTTTATACATTTACGCAAATCTCAGATTGGTCGTAGCGTACGTGTTGTATTACGTGTGAAGCTCGTGTAATCGAAATCTCTCGTCAGCCGCGACCAAATTAGGCGGCGCTCGCGCCCGCGCACCTATTTCAGTCGCATTGCGCTACTCCCCGCGCCCGCGTAAAACTTACTGAGAAACGAAATGTGTCTTGGATATTCACACTCTGGAAATACTCCTCAAATCCACCCTTACAAAATATGCCCATACTGCATTTATACTTGAAATATTGAATTCAACCTCCGACTTCCAACTTGTATGCAGTTAATTTCAAAGTTATTTCTCTTACAATGATATCGAACCAAACAGGATAATTATAGATACTATTCTGAAAATAAGAGAGTTAAAAGTATCAATTTACACCTATCCAATTGGCATCCATCCAACTCATTTCAAATAACTCTCGGGTGACGGCCAAATAAGTAATTTTTATGGATTCTGGTTTTACATTATATTTCCGTAATTATCTCCGCATTAATATTATCTCACATCATCATATCACATAACATAATACAATATATCTTATATTTCTATAATGAATACAAAAAATAGATAATTTCTATAATAATTCGTTAAAAACCCAATTCGAAAGTACAATATTCTCCAGTACTTGTAAGTCATGCGGAAATTGCTTGTTTCAGGACACCTAAAAGAAAACATACACAATGGCGGATGATGAAGTAAGGTATGTTAATGTATAAAAAGTATAAACTTTTTTTAATAGTTTTTCTTGTTAAATAATTATTTTTACTATTCCTAAGAGTTACTCTTGAATGAGACTTACTCATATTTAGTTGGATTTGAGTATCTACAATTAATTATGTTATATTTTTTGCAAGCTACCTGATGTTATTTATGTATGAAAGGCAGGTATGTTTCGTTCTTGTTATTATGTAACTGTTTACTTTGTATAATGTGGTAACCATATTTATTGGTTATTCACACAAAACGAGCACAATCAAACTTACAAAAAAAATAGTATTATCATTACAATTGCATTCATATAGCAGTTTATAATATGTACTTGTACAAGGAGAGACAATTATAAATTACGTGAATCTATCGATAGTGTTCAAAAGGCAGATATCTAACATAATTTCGTTCTATTTCACTTCTATTGCATTGGTCCGGTTTGGGCGTTTTCGGTGTTCGCTTCGCCATACGTCATCGTGGGCGCCGCACAACAGTATTAAATACCATGTCTCCTCGAGACGGAGGTAAATATTTCTACATACCGCTAACATATCTAACACACAATGACACGTTACATGTCCCAAAATATTCATTGGTTAAATTTAGTGCAATTCTCAAATATATAGTTAAATTAAAATTAAAATTAAAAGTAGCTCTGACGCGATGACACATTGTCACATGCCACAAGCGATTTGTAAAATTGTGTGCTAGTAGCAAATTGTCTCGTGCGTTTCCGGGCTTCTGAGAACACGTTAAGCAGTCGGTTTCGTTTGTTACCGAAAGGTAACCATTGGTAAATTGTCTCTGAGGCCTTAAAGGCATTTTAAAAACATTTATCAAAAGGCCACACCCGGGTGCGGAAGAAACTCATGGCCAGCACTGGGACTCAGCAAGGGTTGTAGAGCCACATGTGATATAGGTACAACACTAGTATCTACACAATTTAAAGTATATTTTAATTTTACCATATATTTGAGAAGAATTCATTACAGTGTAATTATTTAATATAAATACAAAACACTCTATTGAAATTTGGAGTGTTTATATATTATTTCGTGATTTACAGAATTTTTTGTTGCAGCCTTTATATAGACTGTAAAATGTTGTAAGTCGGTATTTATCAATGTGTCAGACTTATTGTTTGCCGATTTATGTAACTTTGACTAACTAGAATATTGTTAACAATCCACACGAGAGTATAAATATATGTAATCACAAAACTAATTTTTTTACCATTATACTGAAGAGCAATGATTGATCAAAAGCAAGCAATTTACACAGTTTATATATAACATAATGATGTACTATGTAATAAATAATACTTAACTTTATATAAGCATATCAGGCTTCATAATGTAATGTGTTTAATCAACAATGAATAATACTATGTTTTCTGTAAAACACTATTTACACAGCACAACACTAATCGAAATGACAAAAAAAATGTATTGGAATTAATTTTCTTTTTATTTCTTTTACAGAAAAAGCGTCTCGAGGAGGTAAAGTACCGCAGGAATAATAGCACAACTGTTACATATTCATTACATTCGTGTACTTATTATTGTCTCACACGCGTTGAAAACTGATTTAAATTATCACATCAGTTATGTATTCACATTTATGACTAAGTTATTTATTCTATTTGACGATAACAATAGATACTCATGAATATTGTTAGTTCAAGCTTAGTCTAATATATTTTCTGCTACTTTCTCCTACAAACAAGCTAAATACCTATACATTTATTGCCTAATAGACTATTTCATCCACGTATCTCTGGTAAATGTTATAGAACATTCTCAACCAGAAGTACATCACAACAAATGTCATGTTTTGGAACAGAGATAAACAAACATTAGGTATACGTTAGTAACAGAATCTGTATTGAAGTATCGGGCACACGATTACCATGTGGTGGATGTCTCCAGGCGAAGAAGGCCAAACAGGCCGAGATCGACCGCAAGCGCGCTGAGGTGCGCAAGCGTATGGAGGAAGCCTCCAAGGCCAAGAAGGCGAAGAAGGGTTTCATGACACCCGAGAGAAAGAAGAAGCTTAGGGTGAGTATCAGACTTGCTATTATTTAGCCACACAAAAAAGAGGTCAAATAAAACTCTAGAGGAGTATCTGTGCGTAAAATTATCAATATATACATATATTTAGAAATAGTATATATAGTTCACCAGCTGTCAGGTTACCATAACACAAACACTGCCTAATTTGAGATCAGGCAGCTATGTCTGAAGTTATTTTAAGTTAGAGTACCAAAAGTATTTGTTGATCAATCAAATAGTTGGAATTGAAAAATAACGTTTATTTTAAAAGTCCATTGTGTCATAATACATACTCACGTTTTATTGTTTTCTATTCGCATAGAATTAGCTAGTAACTACAAGACTAGAAGTGTATTAAACACACAAAATAAAACAGTTTGTTAAAGTTGCAATAACGAATTTCAATGCAAATGACGGATACGACGACACTAAAAATGAATCCTGGTAACAGTTGCTCCTGCGTAAAAAAGCCGCTGAGGAACTGAAGAAGGAACAGGAACGCAAAGCAGCAGAGAGGAGGCGCATCATCGAAGAAAGGTGCGGTAAACCCAAGAACGTCGAAGATGCAAACGAAGGTAAATATCGACCTAGCAATATCGATTGATCTATGGACATATTAAAAACCTAAAAAAAAACAGATAATCCAAAACTACAATACAAAAACTCTTATTTTCATTTTAGATTTAGACATTTATAGGACTTTCATGCCAAAAACACTACACAGCAGTCAACAGCGTATAACTGTGACTACATTACATATTATTACCCATGTAAATTGTGTGTCGCATTGTAGATACTGTTGCAAGGGTTTGCAAAGATTACAACAACCGCATCGCTGAGCTCGAAGACCAAAAGTTCGATCTGGAATACATCGTTAAACGGAAAGACATGGAGGTAGCGAACCGTGCCGACATCGGGCGCTCACTTTGACGAACTCACAAAACTGACAATCTTCTCCTTAATATTCTTAATGTTGTGACGAAATGCCGTGTTGTCTCTCCTGCGTCTGTTTTCTACGGATTGAAAAATCCGCTGCTGCACCGGGACACTCACTCGGTGGTCCCGTATATCTTCTAACGCGTGTCTTACTTTTTCTAAGCTCCTAAATTCGTTGTATTTTCGTGCGAAAACTTATTTACCTTCTTCTGATACATGATACTATTAAATTTCTCTCTGAGCCTCACACTTTCGCTTACTGTCTATTCATGTGCGATTATCGTTGTGGGCTGCTAGGATAATTGTTACGTGTATCGCGGAAGTAACTAATGGTTGATGTTATAGCGGCTCTCACGAGCATCATTACCGGTTACCATCAGCGTATCGCGAAGCTCGAAGAGGAGAAGTACGATCACGAGATGGAAGTCGCGCGCAGAGAGCTTGAGGTCTGATCTGGTTTGGGCGCTAAGCAATTTATAATAAAACGCTCTTCGTTTGAGTAGTTTATGCAGATATTGTGACTAGTATACGATAATGACTTGTTTTCGCCGACGACTCATAATTTATCATATAGCGGAGCTGAAAATAAAATATACCTATATACCCTAACTAATGTGGATAACACGTTAAATATTTGTTGAAGCGCTATAATAACAAGGTCCCGTCGATCCAACATTGGAGCTGCAATAGTTTGACTACTGTAGACATTATCATCGAATTTAAGTTTAACAAAAACATTATAATTTTATTTCAGTATTAGACCATGAATCCCACCTAAATATTGTCATATGTAGCTTCGCTTACGCTTCAATATCCATATATAAGGAGTCCATGCCTCGTACCCACACTACCTACATACCACGTGAGGCGAGCAGCGCTACACCGATGTTATACAATAAAATAAATGATTATGTTTTTCTTTAGCCGAACTGCAGACGATATGTCAAATGTACTGGCACAGAATATACAACCTTGAGGGCGATAAATATGAACTAGAACGAGCTATCGAAATTAGGAAAATGGAGGTAAACTGCATTAGGATTGGGAATGCATATGACGTGATATGATTGATATTGATTTAGTTGTTACGACATGACATGATAGTTGTACGGCTCACCGCACACATGCACACGTCGCTCCCATCGACAGACGAAGGCCACTCTCACACAAGATGCCCATTCTCATGCTACCGGCTAAATAATCTGTCTTTCCTTTTTCTATAGCAATGCTCAAGAGAATAATACAGGAGTATTATGACCGCATGTATGTGTGTGAGGGCCAGAAGTGGGATTTGGAACATGAAGTCAGGAAAAGAGATTATGAGGTATTGACCAATACTTTATAAACATTGTGAATATCACAATCATCGAATATGTAACAAACGAGCGCGTGTGACAATTCGTTTTACACATGATAATGCTTTGTTAAGTTTTCGATTGTTTGTTGTTGGATTGTAAATAACGGTGAAGGCGCGGTTTAGTGGTATACTCGTAGAGCGGGTGTGTGCGTGAAGTAGAGGGTTGTCGCGCGCGGACTCGGCCCAGCCACGGTAGCGTGCGGTGCAAAATCGGTCTCCGGCGCGATGGCCGGCGGCGTCGTCCAACGTGGAGCTTACACCATTAACTACACTAACGATTGTTATTATAACGGCCGTCGGCGTAACTGTAACACTGCATTCACCACTGACGCGGCCCGACGTCGCGGCCACTCTGCATGATCGCGTAACATTCATTCAGTCATCTCTTATATCATGTCCTTCATTTCATGTTATCTCATACTGTCAATTTATCATATTTAATTTTGGTGTCAACGAGCCGCCGTACAGCACTCGTCGGTTGACTAGCAACAGCTTATTTAACCTTTAGAGCTTTTGATTATTGCATGAAATTATCAGTATAACAAAATGATGCTTAAATGTCCCCATTAATGTATCCCTGACAGTATGGCACTTTAATCTAAGAGAATGGTAAGAGCAATAGCATTAATCGAGTACCACCGACCGTCTCTGCCTATACCCGTGTGACGCTTCATGTGTGGTGGCGAGCTTTAGTGGGCTTACTGAATTTTCTCTTTTTACGATAACCACTTGATTAACTGTAAAAGTAAAATTGGAACGATGGACTGGTTCCTTTATTGGCACACGCAAGTGCATAGTGTAAGAAACTTCTTGTTCCAAATCTCCAACATTCATGTATGTGCCGTTATACACCGCGCGATTGTTTGCGTGTTCGGTTGCTGAAATATATCCTATACCTTTTTGCGATACCCATATGTTATTTAGTTGGACACCGAGTGTTAAATTGAAAGTGCCATGCTCTGATCGATGTTGCCCGTTCCTTTCCCTGACGAGTGCGAGACGGTGCTGTGCTCGCCGGCTCGGTTTCCGTCTGCACCGAGCGGACGTTGAGCGCTGTACAATATACTATGCTCACCTGCGATTCCATGACACTACACGCCATATACATTATTTTAGCTGACATCATTAGATCGATCGATTTTGCACCGTCGCCTTATGTACACACTTTTAGCTACGTTGTACTTTAATATAAAATGTTTAATGTTCATACACACACAATATTTGTATAAGTTATATATGAAATATTTGAGAGCTAATTGCACATCGATACAGCCCTCAATATGTTACAACTTCGATAACTGGTCTGTAGCTGGGATACATTCGCGTTGTTCAAACGGTTTGAGATCGGCTGCAATACCTATATTCAAATGAATATAATATGCAAATACATATATATTAAATTATGCTATTGATTATAAATTTAGATATACTTCCAGTTGCATTCAAACATCGGATTGAGCAGCGCTCGTGTTCTCAGACAAGGTTGGTCGTGCAGCGGAGCAATGAATTATAAATAGCAACAACAAATCCAATCAAAATTTCGTTCATGCGTTTTAATTGGTGAAATCTTCCTCTTCGCTTGCATTCGTCACGTGCGTTTGACCGCCTCTATTTTCGGCGACGACAGCAAACACGCCGAATATTGCGTACCAGCACGTCGAAGAGGTACAATATTGGTGGCGCTGGGCGTTATTTATTGCACATGTAAAATATCCTGCACCTAGTTTATTTCCAAGTCTGAAGAACACAGGAGCTGCAGGCGACCAGCTACCGAAGATGACATTAAACTGATGCACGATAGTAGAGAGTAATTATGGGAATAGTGATTGAAAATTGTAGGAGTGTACATTGAATATTATAGGCTAAGAGCACAGACCATAGGAACCTAGAGCAATAGGTTGGGACTTGGGATTTTTGCGCACATCCTTTCAGTATGTATATACTTACTCACAAACAACAGTAATGGAAACTGATCAACAGCTCGCAAATAACACTGCCTAATCGACGCTCAACTCTCTCTTCCTTGTACTGTGCTTTTGTCGTATTAATCACTTTTTTAGATTTGGGTATACTGTCATAACAACTGCATCAAATTGGCTTACTTTCGCTTTTTATTTCAGATCTTTAGGGCTTAAAGATTTTTTGATTTCCTTTTTTGTGACTTGCATGAATTGTCTTGAAATTATTTTTCTATTATATTTTGATATATTAAAAGTATTCCTTTCTTTTTTTAAATTTATTTTTCTTAGTTATAATATACTCTGTGTCCATTACAGTAAGTTAATATTAAATCGCTAGTAAATTTATTGTTTTATCCATAGATTTTTAATCTCATCGTGTACTATACTTCATCATCACTGTAGTAATTATAAATATGCTTTCCTAGTAACACTTTTCAATGAGTAACATTTATGCCCAACTAATGACACAATTGAGCAATATTATAATAATACTTGTTATTAAATGATTTAACAGATCGCCGACCTGAACTCTCAAGTGAATGACCTCAGAGGCAAATTGTAAGTATAATTTTGTAGTTTAGAGCAGTATACTATATTATTTATGGACAATTACACGAATACCGATCTCCAACACTAATTAATGAATAAATTTGTGTTTTGCTATTTAAAACATTATGATTCAACTACTTCAAACGCATTTTTGATATTTACACAAATTGTTTTAGATATAGAGATTCTGATAAGTTAATTTATGTTATAACTTTGTATGTATGATTTGCAATGACTATGACAAAATTGGAATTGTGACAAAATATCAATTGTTTGTCCGCTCGGATTTCGGCACATGGCCAAACATTGGCTTTTAATTTTACCTAATGTTCAGAAAGTAGCTGGATTTCTGCCAGCGCCCTAATAGCTAAATGTCTATTCTGAGCAACTGGCATCAAATACTACTCTTATGAATATAGCTCTAGGGGAATTCAAATCATCCGTTTCTTTCTCGAAAACTATTATATTTGCAACACTGATATATAATTAAATAATTTGCTGTGTACAACTGGGTATTGAATGGAACTTTTAAGTCTACCGAGTAAAATCTCCTATAAAAAACTTTATGAAATCTAAAATATTTGAACGATTCTAGCGTCAAACCTACTTTGAAGAAGGTGTCCAAATACGAGAACAAATTCGCCAAGCTCCAGAAGAAGGCGGCAGAATTTAACTTCCGTAACCAATTGAAGGTTGTCAAAAAGAAGGAATTCACCCTTGAAGAAGAAGACAAAGAGGTAAACAAACAATTGTAAATCTTTTGCAACATTTCTAAAATATTTTATCTATTTCATTTTCAGTGCGAAAAGAACAATCCGAGACACAAAATTATGAATCACATGGTCATGTAGTTGACCAATGGATTTTAAAAGTACTAAACGTATTTACAAATGAATCTATAATCTCTTAAATTGGCTTGTGCTTTATATTATGTTCTATTGGCTGTAGTTTGACTATATACATACTAGGGCTCAGAATTAATTCTTTTAACAACTTCCTTAACGTTTCAAATCTATTTCTTTTTCACAATTATAATCAATCACTAAATAAAATAAAATTTTCTTTCTTTAAAATCTACAATTTTGTGATTCAATTAGGATATTTTTTCATTATTTTTAATATGTCACATTTTACTTTTATGTGGTTCTTCTGAGGGAAATAATACAGTAGCTTAATTTGAATAATTTAGTTTATTAGTTAAATATTACTTTATGTATGGGTTCTTACTGATGTTTCAACAGGCTAAGAAAGCAGAGAAAGCTGATTGGGCTATCGGGAAGAAGTAACTTATTAGACAATACATAATTAAAGATGAAATGCACAACGTTATTATGCTGTAATAATAATGTAATATAATTTTCCACATCTCTACACTTAAAGATGACTTACTTTTAATTTTCATTTAATACTTTTAATAAAGTTTATTTACTATTTATATCTCAGTCGTTTAAAATTAGATTTAATATCCAAACCCGAACGAATTTAAGGTGAGAAAGTTTGGATGACGAGTTTAATTAAGCTTGACTTTTTTCGCGCGAATGTTATGTAATAGCATTTATGAAAATAGGCTTCCGCCCACAACAGCTTCAGCTAAGATTTTGTTTATTTTTTGGCATATTTGTTATGGACTTAAATAATGTATCCACTAGCTTTTCCAGTCCTCAAGTTATATCATAATTTTATAGTAACGACATAGGAATCACTTTCAGCACTATCTAACTTCTTCCGTCCGTTACTAACGACGCTATCGTAACGAGTCACGTTGACAGCTGCTTTTGAATCTTACAAACGTAAAAACAACAAAAGTAATTAACACAATGTTTGGAAAAGTTGTCTTGTTAGGTTTGCGAACAAAACATTTTGTCATACGACACTTCAAGTATTTTGATCAAGTTAGTTGTCTTGTTGTTTTTGCAGTTGGAAAGATGTAACCATTCATCATTTAGTACGTAAATAAACAACATTTGTGCCAAGTTGAAATTGGCGCTCTAGAAGATATTTTAGTTTAGTTACAGTTGTTATAAGATACCGTATTTCACAGGGCGGTGCTGGAGGGAAGGTAAATAACAACGTCTCCGAGTTTAGATTTTTATTTACAGTGACGGTAGTTCGTAGTACAAGGAGCATGCTCAGTAACATTCTGGCACAGCTTAAAGAAAGCCATTGATAGAATGGTGATTAGTGGTATTTCTTAGCATAGTCGATCTTTGACTATTTTCAAAGTATATTATCTGTAGATTAACAAGTCATGCATTGAAAATTGTATTTTTAGTTGGATTTAAATGTACTGGATGTTGAATATTGAGCAGTTAGGTTTGACGATAATAGTCAATATTTGCTTTCACGTTTTGATTTCAACATAATGACATTAGGACGTTTTGTATATAATATACATACGTGAATTCTATGGTTTTCAACTATTTTATAGATTTTATATGTATTAACATTGAATGTCAGTTTTAAACTTCAATGGGTGGTTTGTTGTTGAATAGTTAACGACAACTTTGTACATTTGTATACTATTTTGTTCTTCAACGCTGAGTGCTGCTGAACTCGCTTATAGATACATAGATATTAGGATCTTTCACAATGCTACTTATCCGCTTATTGAGTCGCATTATACATAGTTTGCTACTAATTTATAATAGTTATATCTGGCAATAATAACCATTATAACAATTTGCAGGACCGCAAAACTCCGGTGTTTCTTGCAAAATACGTACTTTGATACATACATTTTTAAATAAAAATAAATAATTTTTAAAATTTTTAATTAATAATAAATCAATTTATCTCTCTGTCTAAGTTCTTAATTTCTTAATAATCTTACTGTCTTTTCCCAATTCTATGCCATAACTTCTTTGCTACCACATTAACGTAAATATTAGTTTAAAAAATATTTTTTGATTGGAGACGTATGCATTATTTAGTGTAATTTTGTAACGAGAAGATTTAATTATTTGCTTGTAATTGTGATCTTACTTTAGTATTTTTCTACGACTACCTGTATAGACTGGAAGTTATAAAAGTAAAGTAAAGTAATAGTGTATTGAGCTCTTTTTAGAATAGCAGCAACATACGGTGTTGTGTATTAAAGGAATAATAAATACATAGGAGTTTATAATAGGACCGCAGTCAACGAAATACTTAGTGTTATTTATTTAGTACTTGCTAAATTAGGAACTTGACTGTGTCACTATTTGTCTCTCTGGCTTAGTGCGGAGCTTTATACTGTACATATGATGTTTATGTTCAATATTTTTACTACTGTATATAAGTTTGCTAATTTTGGTAGAATACAATATAAATTTTACTTCAAAATATATATTGTACATCAACTTCGCAACTCACACTAATGGCTTATCCAAGGAATCGGAAGCATATCAATATTTTTGCACGTGTTGTTAGTACTACGTGTTTCTGTTTTAGACGTGCGATATATCAATTTCATTACCTTTCTCTTAAATCGAAACAAGGGGCTATTGATAACATTTTGAAAAAGCCACGAGTGAGAGTTGTTACCGTTTCATTTTAATGTATATATTTGTTTGTGTTGCCGACGCTCAAACAGTTAATACCACAATTTAATATTAATATAATGTATCCCACAGAAAAAACCAGACTGGTCCAAGGGCAAGCCGGGAGATCAGAAGGTAAAAGAGGAAGAGGTTGAGGCATGAAGTGTTAATCACCCCTGTCATAAACTATACTGAGACCTTATTTCACGTCACACCAGTATCGCCGCAAATATCAATTTTATGTGATAAACCTCCCCAATACGGCGCGAAGGGACCCACAGGCTCCCGTTAGCCAATGTTCCTCAATCTTGTATGTATTCGTCTTATGACCGACCACCACTTTCAAACATGTCATAACCACTTATATAATTATTTATTTATTTATTAAATAATGTTTTTGTAAGTTAATAATACGTTTAATAAAATTAATTTTCTGTACTATATTATATTAAATGTAGCGATATCATTTATGTACCCCTCCCTTTCCAGACACGTTTCCTCGATCCATTTCCTGTGTTCGGAGGATGTTTTAAAGTTTAAATGTGTTTCGATTTGAATTTGTTATTGTGTTAATAGATAGAGTTGTTACAAACATGGTAAGCTTGAATTTGTTAATAGTCGACGAAAGTTGCCGGATAGTGCGTAATCATATATACATGACATGAATGAATACGCTCTATCATGGTGTACGGTTCTATGTATTTCTGTGTTTATCAAATTTTAATCCGTATGAATTAAAGTAAGTAGGCTAGTAGATTTGTTTTGAACGGTGCCCACTTTTGATACTAATGGAGCTGTAACATGGTAAGCTTAAAAGGTAAAGAGGATAGTAAAAGAATTAGGTAACGGAATTTTTCGCTGATGCTTTAATGAAAGGAAAATGTAATCCTAAGTCAATATTCCTAATCGTGTTGAGATATAAATTTATACAGAATGAAGAACTAAATTTGTTACCAAATTAATCCATTATTTTGTAGGAAATTATAGTTGTGTTTATCGTGTAAAATCAGCTCCAAATGCATTTCATAAAGGAGCACCTATAGTGGAAATCAAACGATCGTTTCTTAAAACCTCGTAACAATAAGAGTTTACTTTGCTACAATATTTCATAAATGTCAATAACCTATTTAAATCTCCCTACTACACTACGTTAGAAAATCAAGAAAAGGAGACGAAGTATTCAAACGCAATTTTTTTCATATTGTGTGTGAAATTTTACCTAGTTAATTCTCACCTACTTTATGTGAAGTACATTACAATACAAAACCACAAAATGACCATTAGAGATCTGTTGTAATAGATTTCTCATTCGGATAAGCCAATTACATAGTATAGATGTGACGAAAAATTATTGAAACGCTTCAGGATATCGTACTGGCATATCTTGGCACGTGGAAAATAGCATAACGTGACAATGAAAAATCATTCGTTGACAAATGACAATAAGTAAGTCCTAAGTTTAACAGGTCACCGTCGTTGGGGGAGGCCTAAGTGTAGCAATGGACTTCCAAAGACTGATTGGATGGATGGAAACCAAAGAACTATTGAAGTAAAGAAAGCCACTTATTAAAGTAGATAGAGGTAGAGATTTATGCATCGAATAAAATATTTATTTACTCATACATTGCAGCACGAGTACTCAAAAGACACACACAATATTATAACATAAAAGTAATTTGAATTTTCAATTATGGCAACGAAAAAATGAAACATTAAGGTACATAAAAGAGTAAAAAAAATCAAAAACCAATTTACTGGATAACAGACGTAGGTACTTGATAACATGTTAACTGAAATAGATCACAACTAAATTAAAATGTACTGCCAGTGTATAATAACAACAGTGAGCACTCCAGATATATACCAACCAGTATCACTAGTGCATGTGATTTTACTGTTTATGTGGTCTACTTTTTCATAGAAAATCTCCATGCGTTAAAATACAATAATGTACTGTGTCCTTTAATGATACACTACGACCATTATTTATAAGGAAGCTTAAGATCATTTTTAAATTCAAAATATAGTTGCATATGAACCTTACCCATAGTATAAAAAAGAACTCATTAATACACACGATATTATTTGCTTATTTTGGTTTTAAGTAACTATCGTTCATTTTTATTAAGCAGTAGTTTCAACACTTTTCCTAAAGCTCCATGTATAACAGCTATTATGACAATGTTATG
>DWEM01000052.1:0-28208 GCA_018245935.1 Agara belti belti
CTCAAAAACTACTGGACCGATTTCAAAAATTCTTTCACCACTTGAATGCTACATGATCACTGATCAATATAGGGTATGTTAATTACAAGCTTTTGCCCCTCGACATCGTCCGCGTGGAGCAGTTTGTATCTGTATTATTTACAATAAAAGTATCCTAGGAAATTAAAATGCTGCCCGAAGCTACTATTCCACGCGAACGAAGTCGCAGGCAAAAGTTAGCGTGTAATATGTTAAATCCTTCCTATATAAATATTTGGCCTTTTTTTTTAATACGGCTTGTTTCAGAGACTAGCCATTTCGTATAAGAAGAATTGTCTTTAGCTTGATAAAGTCAAAATGACCAAAATGAAGTAAGCGAATGATAACAAATTATTAACAAAGAAATAAAATTAGTTAAAACATGTTGTGTTAATATAGCTCGTAAAACTCCTACGTTCCCGTCTGTTTGTTCTGTCAGGAATTTCATAGATAATTTTCAAGGAAGGAGCCATGTTTTTTTTTTTTTTTTAAATAAGGTTTTCATCGTCTAATTCTTCAAATGTATGTGGTTTGTAAGTAACTCGCTCATTTATTGCCAGAAATATTGATAGATTAGAAAAAAACGTAAATTAAAAAATACGGTTACAATACATTTGTGCAGTTTTTGTTCTTCAACTGTTCTGAGCAGATTTTCTGAATTAAGTAATAATAAATAAGTAAAAATTTACATTAAACTTCAGCTTCCAATTAGACATAAGTACCTAATTGCATATAGTAATAATGTAAGTGTGTTTCTTAACAATGTTTAAGCAAAAATTTTCCATTCTCCATGTATTTTTGTGAAATTTTAAATTCCATTATGCAAATAGTTCGTTTTATTTTACAAGGTTTCATGCAATTTAAACTTTACTACAAATTACGTAACATCACGCCTGTATTCCCCGAAGGGGTAGGCAGAGGAGTGTAGTACACCCCACACTTCACCAGTTACATTTAAGTCCCACAATGGAATAGGTGGTGAGTCTATTGCCGTGCACCGGGCACACATCCAGACTCTGAGTCACGACTAGAAATTCTAAATTAGAAAAATCCAGCAGTGCCCAACCCGGGATTTGAACCCAGGACCTCCCGATCGGTAGTCGCGCTAGCAACCGCTCGACCAACGAGGCGGTCAATATTATTTATTATTATAATGCGATTTTGATATATGTATTATTATCCCTGTGATTTCCTATCCTCATAGCAAAATAGAATCAGATCGAAACTAATAAATCCAGATTGCTAGAAGATGAAAGTCGCATTCCGTTAGAGTGGAAAAAAGCAAAGAGCACAAAACAGGAAGTATGCCATGGAATCGGTCAGTTCTTCATTTCCAGCTGCGACAATTCATTTATTCACTTTGTGAGCGCTCTGCTCCACTAGGTATCAACGTCAGATAAGTACGAGCTTTGTCTCCCCGTGAAACGGGTTAAGTAAATAACCAGATCGCCGTTCATAATGTGCGGATAGAATTTCAACATTCAGCTGAATAGAGTTAGCAATGTATCTCCGATCCAGATTTTAATTAACGTTGTTTCGTTTCCCGCCTCGTTCTGCCGGCTCCGGCTCACGCTTTGCAGCATGCGGAACTCGCTAATGTTATCAGTTTTCGAATCGAACGGACTAAATTGAAAATGAAGCATGAGATATTTCTTCATTATCGGCCGTACACTGAATGAACACGGATTTTTGTAGCTTTGATCAATCAACTATTTCAATTCAGCGAACCTTCTCTACGGTAAATGATAAAATTATTACAGGCACTCATTTATATTAGTTGATTATTTTCTCATTGAATCAATTTTTTCAGTTTGTTATTGAATAAAGGTGATGGTCATTACTATTATAATCCTGATTTGTGTTCTGTTTTTATTAACGTACAAAGTGGTATCATACGTGGAAGTAATTGGTAAAAAATGTTATCTGGTATTTGCGAGAAAAAGCATCACCACTGCAAGTATTTCTTAAGGTGGAGTGTAGTTGCAAGGTATCGCCTCTGACTTCCCGAGAGTGACACACATCTGTGACTGTTAAGCAATAAATGCAATCTTTATAGCACAATTACACGTCATATTGTGTAACGTCACTGGTCTCCCGCAATTGCGGGAGAGATCGGTGTCCAACAGTGAGACGCGAAAAGGTTTAAAGCCAGCGGAAACTGCCCTTGAATACCAACAATATGAACCAAGTAAACACACGTGTTACATAATGAAACAAAGAAGAATATAAAAAAATATTTAAACCATCGAATTGAACATAATATGTATTGTAAATAGTCAGTATGTGTTTTTTCATTTACCAGTTAACAATATGAAACAGTTGTTTAAGATTACTTAAGTTCAACGTATTACACGAACATACCATCAAAACACAAAAGTAAATAATGTACGATCAACAGAAAAACGGGAACTGAAATTTTAATTCAGTATTGAGCACTCAACGTTATACATACATATGTAGCACAAGTGCAGAGTATTGCATTATTTTTTATTATTATGTTTTTGTTCTCCAGTGTGATGTGACGTAACAAAGAAACATTACATTCCCAACTGTTCTGATATCGGAATTTTCGCATCAATACTGGCGGTTGTTTTGTTTTTGTCAATAACGAGGCCGTACCGCGCCATTCTTTGTGCCGTTCATGTTACGCGGTGATTGGAATATCATATTTTAATTTGACTTTTTATGACATTTTTTTGTCTGTCACTCTTATTTCGTGTCTATTATAATAATAATTGTATAATCGCTCCCTTTACAATGATAATTTGTGCAATTCCATACACATGCCATTTGATTCTAAGCTACGACTAAATACATACATTATATTAAGACTATTAGGTGTTACTTCCTAACGTGCGCGTGTTTATCATTTTCTGGATCGATTTTCGAAAGGTTCGACAACGTGAACGTCAATTTTAACTACGGTACAATATACCTTTGTTAATAAAACCAGCAAAAATATTAGTTTCTTTGAATTTGGACAGTAAATAATCATAATACTGTCTGTATTCCCAATGGTAAAATATGTATTGAGTAATAATTCTGTAAAATGTTATTCGTGATCTATTTGTTATATAGAACACAATGCAATATTATAATACGAGTACCTATGTTACCACGGGCTCGTGCCGTTCGAAGTGTTCGCTTAGACACAGGCTCGTTAATTGAATTACATCGTTAATAACGTGAGCGATCGTGTAGACGGAAGTCGTCGTCGTTGATAAATCTGAATCGAATTATGTGCGAGGTGGTTGCAGGTCGTCGCACCGGGCGCTGGCTCACCCCGCCGACGGCCAATAATCCTGTTAGGGCGACCGCACGCGCCGCCGCCACGCCACCGGCCTGATCGAAACGTAATTGGGTGTACTCACCTGCGGCACCGGACCATCATAAAATAAACAAATAGAAGTACTTACCGCAAAGCGGTGCGCCCATGGCTCTGTGACTGTGGTGTATCGCAACAATTTGTAAGGTTAAGCCCGATCGATATAGTGGTTATGCAGTACGTAATAAACCTTACACTTATCCGGGTGGATTTCGCTAGCTTACGTTTTACAAGTGACGGGTTAAGTCAACTGCCTCTAATAGCTCATCTGCCCCTAATCTGCACCGGAGGAGCGCAATGCCGTAATTGACGTTGATTGGTTAATTTTTAAATTTCTTGTCCAAACGTCTACCTACTTCAATATGAAATACTGAATAGCAATTATGTTATTCAAATACCTTATAAACTAAGAAGTATACATTTATTGGTATTGTTATGATACTATACCATAGAATCAGCATAATATGACTTGAAAACAGCTAATAAATTATATAAAAAATTCCAAATATTTCATAGAGTACCAATTGAAGTGCGAAGGAAAATTCTCGACAGAAGAATGAATCGCTTCGATGCTAAGAGCCCCTTGAAGTAAATTTTGTTCAAACAGTTGACGATTTATTTGAAAACTAAAAGACTGGCTTACGTCAAACATATGGAAAATGAGATAAGTTTATGATCATATTTGGGTTAATTTAATGTATATTTGACAGTTTACCTAATGATTTTTGGGAAAATCAAATCAAGGACATGTAAACTAGCGTATTACATTATATTGTACTTATGTGATAAACATATAAATAGATGTTTGTAAAATGGTGGTGAATGTTTATTTCACTATGAAACTTAGTCGTTTATAAAAGTAAACGTTTATGTTGGTTCCAAATGGAATAACGTGAATTGTGTGTTTTAATTAAATGCGAAAACGAGGCCAAGAACTGCACTTGCTAAGGACTTTACAAAATGTATGTACTGCTGACACTTTTTTCGCTTAATTTAATGCAGTTCATAATAACAGGTCAAGTGAGTAACGAATGCGAGGCTTATGATATGTGGAATATTTTGTTGAGCACGCTTATCACGAGAAATGTGAGAATTTCAAAAATGTACATTACTTTTTACATTCTCACTTTTCTACTGGTGTAATATTTAATCCTATTAAGTGAAGAATCCTCATACCTTCGTACTGACATTTCAACGTACCATCGTACTTTGAATATTTATAAAACATTCATGTTTACATAATATTCTGAATCATTTGGCCAATGCATTGACGTGAGAACTATGTCTACCTACGCAAAGTTAATATACATTTCTGAAGCTTATATCCGGATCAAGGCAATATCGTTTATCTTATTTCCAGGCAATAAAGTAACACAGACTTATCCAAGAAATATATTTAAAAAATATTATATTATTCATTTTTTTTTAAACATCTTACAGTATCTAAACGCAGTTTAGATAGTTATTTGTACCTAATATTTATACAGAGACAATAGAATTGTCTTTTCCCAAACGTCCCTTTGTACTTTGTTCTATTCGTACATATTCAATGTGTTTTTAAACAAAGCTGTAGGTACTCAATCCGATACCAGGCATTTACATCGAAAGGTTTTCATTGTAAATGGAAAAATGTTTATTTTAAATAAGAACTCAATGTTAAATTATATGTATGTTACAAGCGAAATAATAATAAAAGTAATGACGAATGAATGACTCAATTGACGCATTTAGACAAGCTATACTTAAATCTACAATACTCTGTACAAAATATAATATAATATATAATTACGTAACCACTTTGTGTTATGTGAAGACTGGCTTCATACCATTGAAATAGCTTTTATTATTCGTTAGCTTTTTATTGTATCTTAAGACCATGGATTCATAAATATGTCCAAGGTTCGTCCACTCAGTAAAGTGAAGGTAGTTTACTGGTTCTACAGCTCTGTTATTTTTTGTTATAAAAGTAGTAAATATGGGTAATCCTGATGTTAAATGACAATAAATTATGATTGTAAAAAAAATCCACATCGATTATAATTATTTCAGTTAATTTACTTTACTAATAAAGTTACTAACCCGTGTTATTGTATGTCCGTGTTTACTCATCAATGATGCAATGTAACAATCTTTGGTGAGTAAAAAAATAACTAAAATTAAAGTGGAGTCCAATTGTAAATAGGTTAAGTTCTACGGGATACATCGTTCTATACAATTGCTTAATGTTACTCTGCAGTACGTCGGTAATCAAGCTCAAGTTCTATCTTTATACCTGACTTTTATGTTTTAAATTCTCCCTACGTCAACGATTTTTTAAAACATGTATGATTTTTAGTACCCTTTTTAGTAGAACGAATATTGCCGTTTATAGTGAAAAACTAGACAAGACTTATTTGACTGTACTTTGAAAGTATCGTTACTCCTTTCCGTTATTAGAAATATATTTTTTAAGTGTGTCTAAACAAGCCTTTAACGAAATTATTAATGCTCAATAATTTCTTGAGGTTTTAATGAGGTGCGTTAGTGTGACAATATCGACGCAGGAAATGGCGAATTATACTCGTATATTGTCGTCTATGATCAGTCATCGAATGCGTAACCGTTCGTTCCAACGATCTTGAGTATTTCCGTATTTAAAAGGGCACATTACGTAATGATCTCAGTTGCTAATTATCTTCAATGTGACTCATTAAGATCTAAAGATTCATAGTTTGCACTAATCGGCCTTGCAGGATGCTCCGGGCCATAATTTGCAGGACGAGAGCCGCCGACAACATTCAACTTTCGTTTACCTTGAAATTTCTTTCATATTTGTAACATAATGTTAAAATAATTCCCTTGAGTTAGCTAAATCGTCGGTTTATAATATATATATATATATTTATAAAGTTATGTCTCGGCGTATAAGGCGTTAAAATCATCCAAACCTACCAGGCTTTATCAGTTCAGCAGGGTTGTTAAAGCGTCATACACGTGAATGTGTTTACGGATGCAATATAGTTGTAGTCGATACACGCCGATCAGTTTATAATCAAAAAATACGACCATTTAATATGCTTGGTACCAAAACTTTTGAAACGACATTTAAAAACGTCCTATAGTGCTTCAGTTAACAACCACCGCATTAAACCTACTCGTTTTGTATAAGTCGTGACTATAAATGGAATGTCACGAATTTTGCGAGCTGCAGCCTGTAGCTGTCACCTGCACGGTTCATTTAAACAAAACTAACTACAGTGTCGGGTAAACCGACTGCTACAAAGTCAAATTGAAACGTCATTCTATCAAAATTATTCACCGTACAGCTTAGCTCTGCGAGCGAACGATTCATTCATCTTAAGTCCCGCGCACACAATAGCAAAGTGAAGCAAACTGTTTATAAATATTTATTTATTATTTACCATGCAAACTAAAAAGTCGCCAGTTACATCGGTTCAGACCTTTTCGTTTACAAATTATATTAAAAAGCTGCCACGTCCAGTACCTTATAAAGCATTAAACTGGCCATAGTAAATAAATATACTTACGATATGTAAGTGTAAACTGTCGTAGGTGAGAGTAAACGGTTGGCACTTCTAGAAAATCTTGCTACGTCGCACGTTCCATTTCATCTAACATGCGTAAAATTTTGCTCTCAAAAATAAAAAGTGCATCCAACTGTTTCGTGTTATTCATATGCAGGTCGCATAGTCGTTGTATTAAAATTTATTATTTAATATATTTCCAGTTGTGTACGTGCAGAAGAATATCAGCGAAATATTCCGTTCATTTGATTTTATTTATGTAATCGTTTAGTTATCTCATAATTGTAAATCCTAATATAAGGTTTTTATTTTTATTGTAACATTTATGATTGTATAAATAATGCCTAATTGTATAAAACTTCCTATTTAGGAATATTTCTATTTATGTTGCTCTTAAATAACCGATGGATAGAAGGAGCAAGCTTTCATAGTGGCGCCACACAGTTAATTCAATTTTTTAATCACACAGCTTGTCGACTTTTTTATGGTTTGTGCATAATATAATTGCAACATTGGCTGACCTGTTGGTGACTTCTGATGGTTAGGAACCCTGATACTGCGGAAGAGTTGAGAGTTGCAGTCCTACCTAGGACATTTGTAAAATAGCGCGAATGTTTGTTCTATCTAATCTAACTATCGCCGCGATTCTCTCGCGCGTATCACGGGTACATTGATTTTATCTATAAGCGTGTAGTCAGAAAAGTTTCTTTGACACCTGTCTGGTTACGATTGTACAGGGTCCGCCGAGTTTGCATTCAAACGGCAGATTTGTGATGTGAGTTGTCTAAATAATGAACATCGCTATTATCATTATAATTCTCATTTAGATATATTGCTAACTTTGTTATTGCCACAACAACTTACACTCAAATACGCTTATCCAATTGCAGTGTTACGGCGGAGTAGCACTTATGTAATTAAATGAAATTCCTATTCCGTTTAGGACATTATATTTTAATCACTGCTTTGTGCTCAATGAAACTGAAGTTTCTCTCGTTAACTCTTCATTTTTTCTTCACGGTGATTTTCACATTGTAGCTCACTTTAATCGTATTCAATGTAAAGTAAGAGTTTCCTTACCTTGTCTTTCTTTGTAACAATGATTATTTATATGACAACTATGGTATTGAACTAGATAAAACTAAATAGATTAAACTTAAATGTCTAAAATGTGTACACCGTTAATGGTGAAATATGGATTGATGTAAACAAGTGTAAAATATTTCTACAATTTGTCAACGATAAGCATGAACCTCACACAGTCCTGAAGCGCTGGTATCTCTGATGCCGTCTATTACATTAAATAACGTCAACCGATACCGCCCATGTTTCGTTTTGGGCATGAAAGAGAACAGCAGATCAGTAAAACTGTTCTGTGATCTGAACGTAATATCGAGCAAAAGAAATGAGTGTAAAGATCATAAAATGAAGGAAAAAAATTGTTTTTCATACATTATAAAGGATAATAATAATCATAATAGCAATAAACATTAATGAGAATTGACAGTCAATGATTGCCAACAATACCGATACAAATGTATCCAATGACAAGTTCCTCTTATCCTCGAATACTCAAACGCGCTCCAACTTTAAGAGCTACTTAACCTTCTCTTTGGTTTCTATCTCAACATTGAGCACTTTGAATGTTCATCGATGGTTACTAATTTCCATTATACAAAGTTTATTTAATATCTTCTTTGTTTTTGTAATAAAGATAACTATAACATTTTTTATACTAAACAAATATGCTTGTTGCCGCTGGCATTCTTTGACGGTGTGTTTTGTATATACGTGACGTGTTCGAAAATACCACCCCAGTAGAACATTGTAGCCTAATTTATTGACCATTGTAACATACAATACATTTAAAGGTACATGTACAAAAAAAGTACAATGTAAAAAAAGTATTATCTTATACGCACGCTTGAATAACACCATCTGTGATTTCTGCTTGTTTTATGATATCGGATGGGTTGATGCTTGTATCAAATATAATAAATATATTGTTGTTTATTTCCACTAGTTCGAATGCCAACGTATTGTAAACTTCATTAGAAAAGACGAACAAAACAGTGCACCTGTTGACTTCAGTGCATCTCTTGTTTTATATCGATTCAACCTTGAAAAGTAGACAGTAATGGGACAAAAGGAATCGGCCTACATAAGTCAAAGAATAGCGGACGATGTCATTTGATTCCGGGACGTCTGGAGGCTGGTTCCGATGGCCTTGTCCGACATTCGATCCGTGCTCGGTAGAAATGGAGCAGCAGAGAGGCGCGTGTAACCTTTAACTTTTACCTTATTAGACCGAGAGACGTAACGTGACTTGATTCTGTACTGTCGAGCGGTTGAAAGAACATGATTTTTATGGTAAACGACACTTTAAAAAGACATGTAACCGAGCTGAATTTAATATTAGTTTTGATTAGCATTTAATTTTATTTTCAAACCATATCACAATACACATTACTGACGTCAACACTTTATTCACCAAACTTAGAATCGCCGTTTTATCCTGAGAGCTTTGGACTTTCTTGTGTCGGTAGCGTCCTGAATGGAGCCGATGTAGTCCTGGAAACATTTTGTAAACATTATGAATAATGTTAGTTGCGGTAACAACAGCACTTGAACAATACTTCCCAATTCGTAATTTTTGATAGAAATTTAAAAATTCTAAAATCGTTTTATTCTGTTAATTCTCACTTTTTCGCCATCAATGAGGGTTTCCGTGGCGACATTAATGTCATCTAGTAGAGGGTGTACGTTATCATTTGCGACGCCGGCTGTCGTAGTTTCTGTCAATTTTAAATTATATTAATAACATTGCAGTAATTGAGTTTTGGATGAAACATATTTCGCTGAAAGGTTCTGCGCATTAAACGTAGCTGTTAAAACACATACAGATTGTAACGTACCGACCATCGATTGAGCCATAATAATATTATCGAAATACTCCCCCAGGCTCTCAATTCGGTCGTTTTCATCTAAAAAATCGAATAATGTTATTAGACGCAATATTGAACATTTGAGAATAAATATATCGACAAATCACTATTTATAAATTAAAATATCCACAGATTTTACGCACCTATATTTGTTGGCCTTAAATCTATTACACGTGTTTCTACTGCAAGGAAAGTATTCATCATATTAAATGACATATTTTAGTCACCATAATCTGTTTCTACTAAAAATTATAAATGTATGCTTACATATTTTTTGTACTTGTTCATCTACGACCGACAATCCCACTGAAAATAGTTTTGTTTAAATAAAAATGAAGTACTGTAACTGTATTTACCATTAAAGTGACAATTCATTGTCATAAACTTACCCATTTTACGAAAACGGCGGAGCATACCCAACTCTCCCTCATTTTTAATGTCCACCTGCTTCTGCACACCAATGTCTACAAAGTGAATCAGTATATTATATTCGATCATACTTATTAATTAAAAATCCTATTGTGATCGTGTACACATTGAGTTTGCAGTTGGCACGAATTAAGGTTCCCTGAATTTTTGCATTCGTATCTCCATCGGCAAAGCGGTTTCTTCGTTGAATTTTGTCCCTCCTCTTTGTAATTAGTAAAGCAATTTATGAAACAAATAATTCAAGTAATTTGGCCAGGTCATAATGGAAATAAAGTTATTTTTATTCTTAAATTTTTTAAACTACTCTTGTTAAGATATAAAAAATACTATAATACTTGTTGAAAATTCTCTTTCCTCACTTGTTTGAAAATTGTACTAGTTAACAGTACCTACTTTATATATGGGGGAAAGGCGCCCTAGTCAACCGAACTGAGTAGAAGTAAAGACCATGAGGAGTATTGGAGGTCCTTTTGAAGACGATGCCGCGTGTGTGCATCACCATTGATATGGCGCCCCATTTATACTTAAGTATTCGTAAAAAGAAGATGGACAAATAAGTGCGTTCACCTGCTGTTTTCTCAAGTCTCGACTCTTTATTCTCGGGTTGTTTGAAGTTTTTTCGGCTTTTTACGACCAAGCGCCGTTTCTTGCTTAACTTCTTTGCTAAGGCTATTCCTGGAAAACATAACCGATAGAGTGCATTGTTCGCATGGCAAATTTTATGTATCTATTGGGGAAAAAAAAAAACAAATGTTTTAATATATAAACCGATATGGATTCATTACCTTGATTCACACAGTATAAATAAACATTTATAATAATAAAAGATCATTATAAAACATATATAGGAATACACAGAATAATAAATATACGACGAACCTCGTCGACTTTTGAAGTCGTCTTCGTCTTCGTCGTCAATTTTCTTTGACAGCACTAAAAAGACAGACCGTGAAGTGAAATATAAATAAGAATATTCATAAATGTAAACAATATTGACGTTACAGTGTCACAATTTATTATAACATACATTTATATCTGCATTTTTTCGTTTCGTTGATCATTTGTCCTGTAATATTAAGTAAAATGTATTTAGTATTAAAGATACACGTCACTGTTGTGACTATTGTGTATCATTATGTGTCACTATTTGATATTCTATAACGTACACTTAAAACTATGTCTATGTATGTAATGTATATATCATTTAATTATAACGTAATTGTCGCAAACCGTTCACTATTGCTGGCTCCGTTACAGACACTTCACGAGAATTATTAGCAACTGCAAAATTAGAAAATTATCCGTATATTCCATGTGCCATACTGCAATATTATATTGTTTTATATAAATTAGTAACTAGGGGATATATCAGGCGTTCTCTAGATTAATAAAAAATCAAAGTTAAATATGCTATAGCATTTTTTGATACGTGATTAACGTTAAATAAAGAGTTGGTTAAATTCGTTCAAACATACACACTAACAATTTTATATGATTATGTAAATATTTACTTATTTATCATAATACATACCTTCTCCACTTAAAGCCAATGCTTGAAGAGTATCCAATCCCGATATATCAGATTCTAAAAAAATTTTTTTGTATTTCAATTTTTTATTATTTATTCGAGTCCAAAAGGTAATCAAATATTGTTAATTTAAAGTACTTTAAAATTTGATTTAATTTGATAAAAGCGTCTTTTATTTTCTGTTTTGTGATATATAACACATACTAAGTATGTAAACTACTTGTGTATGTTTTGTTTTTGTTGTCATTTTAGAACGTTGAATAGGATTGTGACATTTATGTAGTGTCTTTTGCGATTCGGTTATTTGGCGAAATGTCATTAATTGTAACAATGCAGCATCATCAACGAGGATAAACATGATGTGTATTATGTAATATTCAGTGCATCTATCATAGGCATTAATTGTGGTTATTGATATGCCCTACTCTTATATGACGGGCTGTGTTCTGAGCACTTGGATATTAATGACATAATAATGTTACATATTACGTATGAGACTATATGGGATATATGTATAATACAAGTATTTGTATGTTCAAATATTTGTTAATAATGTACGAAATCCTAATTAGTGTGCAATTGTTTTATACATGTTTAATAATTTCAACATTACAGTATATCGTAAGGTTGTTTCACCAGAATTCGGTATTTCATTAACAGTGATATTGCTGCATCGATTCAAAAGTTTGTAATTTTAAGCTCACCTTGAATTGTAACGATTCTCTTTGGCATCATGACTGTAAAAACAGGTAGAAAATATTACAATAAACAGAATGACATCTGCAATGTTCCAATTTTAAATCACTCAACGATTACTCGATGCGCCCGTTGTGCTGAATGCAGATTGCAAGCGATATGCAATGTTAATCAAAGAGAGGGACGGTCCGCTCTTAATGAATTACCGCTAGTGGTAAAGTTTCACTGACACTTTCATGCTTCGGAAAGCACGATCAGCAGACGGTCACGGTTATTCATGTTAAGTCTCGTCGTAGGTCTTGAGAGTGAGTTAACAACGTGCGACACATCCGAACTGGGGCAGCGTGACCGACTGTGCTCCGGGCGTCCTGCAGTTCCGGAAGAGGCCTGTGAGTAGCCGTGGTAAATAAGTGTTGCAACCAGTGCATACTTACAGAACGCTTCAAAAAGACTATCTGCGAGATGTTGGACATTACGCGAACCACTTACAATTCCTTTTCCAGCTAGAAACCGTACAATTTTATTATAATTACAACATTGCTGGTTAATAAATCATTTTACGACTTAATGCAAGTTATTTAATACTTTACTTACAACCGGGTTGTTTAACTGCGGAAAAAGAATTTAAAAATATTATGTATTTCCATTTAAATTATTACTGAGTACGTAACATTACATTTAATAATTACAGCTCCTTTATTATTTTAGTATTATTAAATAGTAAACGGACATGCAGGCCGTTTTATCCAATGATCAATGCCAGTTATGTATGTGGCCATTACAAATATATGTATAAGTACATACATACATAACATCACGCCAGGTCCCTAAATATATAAGTTAGTATTTATAATGAATTATATCTTCAGTTCGTTACATGCGTGTATAAGACAAAAAAGTAAAATATACCTCCAATAAATATATACTAATAAATATTAAAAAGAGGTAATTGTTTTGAGTTTCTATGTAGGAGGTAATCTTCTAAAATAGTCATCAGATTTTAAAAATTCTTTCGGCAGTAGAATGCTTCGTTATCACTGAGTGACATAGGCTTTACATATTATATTTTTAAAACGACGGGGATCCCTACTAAAACTCCAATAATGCAACCTTAAGTGTACATAAAAGACAAAATTCCTTATATCGCGTACGGGTCCTAAAACTTTTGATGATAGAAGAAAATCATGTACTACAGCTTTGTAGCACATCTCATTATTTCAATATCTACCAAAAATTTACCCAACCTTATTGAGTAAGATTTTTTAAATTTTAATAAAACACGTGCAAAGTGGGCGCGGGTCGCTAGTATATTAAATGCACGCTCAAATTCCACAGAATTTTAATAAGTAATTTTGCAATACCTTATGTTTTTAGTACATTGCATTAATTACCTTTCTGTCTCAACTTCACCGCTACGGGCAACAACTCCGCAGGTGTAAATGTATCACCTAAAAGGTTGTTAATTTTTGTAAAAAATCTTTTAATGTTCAAAAGTAAAAGTCAAATAAAGTAGCAATCATGATAATTTTCTTACCGGTCTTAAGAGTTCTCTCTGACTCTACAACACACATAGAAATGTTAATAACCCTTTCATTGCTTTTATTATGATAAATTTAAATGAAACTTTATGTGTATAAATAATCATCTTTACTCGGCTAAAACTTCGTACAAGTTTAGCGGTAACAAAGACGACGGCGATGGGAGACTCATAAACTTTGCGAAATAATGATTTTATTTGCAGCGGTGACTGCACGTCGTTATTTAAATAGATACCAAAATTTTCATATAAAGTTTACAATAAAATTACAGTTTTTAGAAATAGCAATAGCAATTTCGTTATACTGGAAACTCCGAGTATTTCATACTTTATGCGATGAAGCATTCTTCTCCTAAGTTGCCTATATTTATGACAAACGTTTTGGAAATGTTGACGCTATAAAAATATTAAATCACAGTAGATTTATTTTGAATATTTATTGTTTATATTACCAAGGCAGTGAGATATGACAGTGTTTAAAATAACTGCTCCTAAGCTTTTAAAGTACAAGTAAAAAGCTTGTCACTTGTTCGAGGAGACGGACACCCGTGTTCGGATTTTTCATTTCAAATTTTCGGTAATCACTTTTGCATTTAAGTTAATTTCAATATTATATTCGGACGCGAGAAAGTGATAAAATACTAAAAGGCACTTAAAATCAAATCGACTGCCTGTTACTCGTTCAGGAGAAAGGCATATTAGTATGTTACATGTTTTTTTACAATAAACTTAATTGAAAGAAACGAAATATACCAGCATACCTTTGTTTATAACACACCACTTTAATTGGCACTTACTTGATTCAGGGGATAAATCAGCGCGTTCCGTGAAAGCCTGCATGTTGGTATAAACTACTATTAAACAATATATTGTAACTTTAATTAAATGATATTATTAATTAATCATTTGTTTTTATCTAATAAATATTTATAAAGAACTTACTAATATGAACGTGAATAGTAAAAAACAATTTGAATTTTTTAATCGTTCCATTGCCGTGACAGGATTTTTTTAGAATTAAAAACTACCAGAAGTAAGAATGTTTATTGTGCAGTTCAATCACAATGCAACCGACCGTGCAATTTGGTTATTGAACTGTAAAACGAAATATGTTGCCAGTTAATAAAACAAATCTGTTTCTCTACCATATGTAATCATATTAGTTTAGTCATGAAACAAAGGAAATACTGGCCTGTAATATTTAAATTTGCATAGTAGGTATATATAGTAAATTCTCAGTAATTGGTAAAGGAGGTAGCGTCTGTTCGCTAGCATTTTCCTCTTACCTATCTCAGCCATTAAATTACGGGGTACGAATTGCTGTGATCAACTCTGAAGGGTGCGAAGCTACTGTAATTACGGTTATGGATTAAATTTCCGAATGGCGACACCTGATACTGCTTGGTCAAAATAAGTATAGTGAACCTCTCTATAACGAAGTGTTAACACTAACTAACTAGCTGTTATAAAGATATTATACATCTTGAAGGACCTATTTTTTTTTTAAATTAACCATTTACATGTAGTTGTAGTATGGGAGTCATTCTTAAATATATGTATTTTGTGATTTTGAACTTAGTTCACTCGCTAAGTTATTAAATGCAATACATTTGAAATTAGCATGTAAGACCCTTAGATACTTTATGACTTGTAAATTCTAGCGCTGGTACAGAAACATGGAGCGAAATGCTAAAACGTTGAAGGTAACTAAATATTCTCACATATTCTACCTACGCTTCGCGGTTCTCTGGGACCGAGACCGCCACAGGACTGTGATTAGATAAACAGGATACCTTGGGCGCTTTGCGAAACACGTGTTGGAATATTTGACAATCCTACGAGTATGTTCATTTCATCTGATACGGTTAGGATAATGTAACAACATTGCGGTTATATATATATATATATAAATATATATACCTACTGCAGCTACGTATTTCTATTTTTTATATGTTCTTTTTAGTTAGTTATTAGTTAGTTTATTAGTTCACTGCTGGACACATTATCTCCTTTCATAGTGAGAGAGATATAGGACTTAGTCTACGACGCCGGTGATGTGCGGAATAGCAGACTTCACACATCTCAAAAACAGAAATAAATTTACAACATGCTCTAGGTGTGCAGGTATCCTCATGATTTTTTTTTCACGATCATGAGTCACGATGTTTTAATTATATAACGCACCTCGTAAGTCAGAGGTGCATTCCAGGATTTAAACCCAGACGCCTCGGAGTAGGAGGCTGTATTTGAAACCATTAGGCTATCACTGCATACATATGGTGTAATATTGTTAAAAATACATAGAAACATACACGTAACAAGTTTAGTGGTATGTAAAATTAAATAATAAGTAATTTTTAAAGTATGTTTTGGTTCACAATAACTTTTTCATTAATTGTAACGAAATTGATAAATAATGTTGTATTACTTAAACTTTTTTCTATTTGGAAACATAAGTACCCTTTTTTGCAAATAAATGGTTTCTTCTATTTTATGCTTTTCATATACATTGCGAAACTTACTAATATTCTTGCAGTAGTGCACAAATTTACAGTTTTAGCGGCCGGAAGTAGCTTAAGCCAAAAGAAATTAACGATCGATACAGACTTGGCGGAGTCTCGGAACGTCTCAGATATTCTCAGCCTTTATAATTAAGGAACAACGCGAGCAAAATGGAAACGCCTTTGTCCTGATCCTATTTAAGGCGAGGCATTTGCATCAATGTTTAGATTAATTTAATTAATAAAGATGTTGCCGTACAACCTTATGAATTGTTATTTTGTTTTGAACTGTGGTTTTCCTTTTCTTTTATTATAATATACGTTACATCGAATATTCGAAATGTACTAAATTATTTTAAACTCTGTCCAACCGTAACTTTTGTGCGCGAATAGGTACAGAAGCATACATGAAAATACAAATAAACAAATCTCGACTACATAAATGGAGCACTTATTTTTGGATTCCCCCATATGCAAATTTAAAGAGGCGGCAACCCTCTACCTCACTCATGCGACAGTGCGTGAATTGATTAAAATTACCGTAACTTGTGGTCCTTCGTTTAATAAATATGACTAATTATTGTATAAGACTATCTTTAAATACAAAAAAAAATACATAAATAAATACATTTGTTTTGTTTGTACTCTTTATTCTAAACCAAAGACGGTAATCTTGTTCGTCTTCGTAAATCAAACTTACAACCGTTACGAAACAGCTGCTTTTGACATTGCTTTGTTGATTGATGACAAGTTATGACGTCACTGGCAGAAGCCATAAATCGACGTAATTGATGCTCAGCGTCTTCTTAGTTAAGAAGTTGAGTGCCGTTACTAAATGGTCGATGATGACGCCTCGTTATAGACCTATCACGATAAATTGTGACATCACTGGTGTAAAATGTAATCATAACATCTACCCAATATCCTAAATGTATATATTGTATGTAAGTTGGAAAAACATAACTTGCTTGTGTTGCTAAATATTTATGTACTTATTGTTACGTTACATTATGCTAGCAAGCAAGTAACTAATGTTTTGCCTTATTAAAAAAAATAAAAATTAGCTAGTGTGTATGTACGAGTATACGTATATACGTATTCTGTTTTTTTTTAAATATTATTTTGCAAGTAAAATTATTATTAAGTATTTATCTCTATGGGTAACAGAATCGTGAAAATTGTACATTGTATTAATAATGTTAAAATAACAAGCAATCATGTATTTCAGAATTCTCATTATTAATACCTCTGAAACAACTGATGATAATATGTATCTACTATATGCTTGTGTGTTACTGTCCCAAAGATAAAGTTCACAAGTTATCTCGAGCGTCGATATTTCATCGTAATAGTTTTGTTTTGATTTATTTAATATGTCGCCTATGATTAACTCACAGTGGCATATTGCTTATTGCTTTGCGCAATCCCGTTACTGTAATACACTATTCTAGTGACCTATCATGAGAAATGTTAGGGTAAGTCGAGTCGACAAACAGCGACCGCGGCGTATCAGTGATTCCAATGACATACAATCATTGCAGCGCTAAGCGCCGAGCCAAGTCGCCGGTGAAAGGTTGGTGCGCGATGACCCGCAACAGATAGCGCCTGCCCTGCCGATAGCGAACCTTGTTCCATTGTCGACGCCAGTTTCGCCACTTAGCGCACTCTCACCGCAGAGAAAAGATGCTAACGCCTTACAAATTACTAACGAGTTTCGTAAAGAATGCATTGTCCGTTTGATCTAGATATCTTTGTTGGTGTATTGTAAAATGCTTCTTACGGGCCGCTGCGGTTGCATTGTTCACTTCCAAATTATATTTGTTCACGTTTATAGCAATGTGTATTTTAGTATTTGTTTACAATATAATAAATTTTCATTGTACGTTAGTATAGTTTCATATTTCAACTGCTAATGTATTGATCGCCTTTTACTAGAACATAATTTTTACAGTATTATGATACGAACAAATTGATATCTTTGAAAACCAAAGATTGTCCTATTATTTATTAGGCTACTTTGTAGATATGAAATTTTTGGTATATGTAGTCACCAAATTACATTTATATATTTATATTCACGCTGAAGTCACTGTCCCTGAGAAGAAAATGAAATTTAAATGCAAATGACTTACAACTAACACTTTTTATTTATACCCCGCAGAACAGTTTAAAAACGAAACAGGTGATCGACGTATCTAACTAAATAATAGGATATACTAAGTAATACATTCTTTTGCACGATGAGACGCCGAAAAATAATCGTTAATCGAAATTTGTAGAATATCTAACAGCGGTAGTACGTTAACGCCCGCGTCACATAATTTTACAGAGACCGATAGGGATCCGACCCGCCGTCTAGACGCGACAGACGCGCTAGACTGGTCCTACAACCATTACAGAAATGCCAGACTCACTGCGTCTTCTTGCCGATCCATCCGCCAACAGATCCGACTTGAGAATGAAGAATGTTGGTGATAATGCGACTAAGGTATGATTCTCGATCAAAGTTCAAAGTTAAGAGCAACGTGTCAGCCTCTTGCTTACAGCGAGTCCCGCCGACAGGACGAGTCTCGTGGCTGTCAGGAAGCGTAGGGAGATTTCATGCGGTTGCGTATAAAGGCATGTGGATAAGTACGTGCAGATATCAAAAGGGACAAACATGTTAGTTTTCATCAAGTTCCACTTAGTTGGTTTTTAGTGTTCGCCATAAAATAAAACCAAAATGAACAGTACCGGATCTGGTGCATTAATTGAAGTGCTATAAAATAATAATGAAGAGTGCCACTACCGATACTTACGACAATATAAAAAATGAACACCGTTAGGAATTAAAATTTTTACATTTAACTTTGCGAATTATTCTTAGAAAATCGTCACGCCAGTTCACATTTATCACCCCCCTTATGTTTCAACGGATGTAATGAATCTTTATTACGCAGTTTTAAAAAGTTTCATTACCATTTCACTGTACAAACTGATCCTTTATTCTGAAACGGAATGTGTGTCTCACAACTGGTATCTAATTAATGTAAACCCGATAAACGTAGAAGGTATATTGTTATCAAATATTTCGTGTCACGATAGATTACCATGATTACCACTGATGTGCTGGTTTATAAGTGGTTACGTAAAAAAATCGTATGTTCTGTAATGCTACAGAAATGTACAAAATGTCTAAGGTGAACGGACACGTAGTTAGCAGCTTGCCTGCCTAAGTTTTCGTCACGTGCCTATGTAACGTTAAGTGAATTCATTAGAGCACTCGCGTTCGCATCTTGGCCCTTGGGCCGACATTACTGTCTCGCATATATATCAATTTATATATTTAATTTTAAATAGACAATTACCGCGAAAATTAGCCTATATATACTTATAAAGCGCTATCACGTAAAACTTACAATGTTTGTAAATTGGCGTAATAATCCTACGGGATGTTTTACGACGAAATAGTTATGGATTAAAATTACGCCTATGTATACCGTAAAATATATGATATTAAGAGCTTCACATTACCTAGTTTTACTATTAAAGCGCTTTGAAACAATAAATGGTAGAATTAAACTCAATTAATTGAAATGTTTATCGTAAGGCAAAAAAACTCTTGGTAATGGTAACCTATGAAACAATCAATGACAAAATTCAAGTCATGAAACATTTGCTGTTTTTCAAAAGTAATAAATACTAAATTACGTTTTGTATTTAAGTATTGATCATTATTTTCACCATCATGTTTATAATTGTGTAGAAAAGAGAAATTTTTGCGATCTCAATAGTTATTGCTAAAGACCTTTATTTTCATCGCATGTCATAAAACTAAACTGCATCTGCTTAGAGATACCGAGACTTAATCGTTATCGTTAGTTATATAAACCCGTTTCAAAAATCACTCTCATTGCTCTGAAACAATATCCATTGCTTTCCTTTCACTTTTGTATATCACGTCAATTGCAGTTATAAATAATGGTCAACCCATCATTTAAGACATTACTGCGTCCACTTACAGCTATTTTGTTATAGTAAATATAAAATAAAAAGCACAGATCAGACCTCTAACGGTTTTCTCGGTTGCGTTCAGTTGCTGTTTGATACATAAACATAAAAGTAACTGAAATTTTCTCTACTGTGCGTTTTACAATTAAAAGTGGTTACTGTTCCTCACTAATATGAACATTAGCAACAGTAACAAACTGAGACGTAGAAATACATATATTACATAAATGTGCAATGTATTGCAACAAATATTATTTTATTGCGTATGTAAATAATACGCTCCATATATCGTTTATTACCAAAGCGCTTTAATTTCAATAATGGATATTGTAACTGAGAGGTAATAAACCAGTGTTAGAGTTCTCTTTATTGACGGTAACACTTCATACTGTTAGACCATAACCTGCGCACGTTAGTTACGGGTATAATTTTATATATTCATCAAATTTAAGAGATCATAGCACACTTAACAATACGGTACACAGTCATTTACCCTTACAGGTTTATACTGTATTAAGCTCGTCTCTAAAAGAATACTAACAATGTTCTAGATTATTTGAATCATGCGTTAACCATATATATACATCAAGTCGAATCTCAATGCTACCAGGCAAGGTGATATTACAATTTCTACTTTAAAACTCTTATTACTGTAATAATGTATTTCAAAACCGAGTCCGTTTCATAATGAAAACTCATTGAAACGAATGCTGTATGTACGTTTTCGTTTTAGAAATCAATGATATATTGTTCGCTTTCACTCGTTTCATTAACTAGACGCATGACTTATGATTTTTACGTTTCTAACACAGGCAGAAGCTTTTTGAAATAACCACTTTCATCTGGACTTAAGAGATTGGAAGTAAATTTAGAATTGCTTCGAAGATATTGATTGCAGCTAAGATTGTCGTCTCTAAATGCGTACCGTTCCCCGGCTTGCTTTTGACGAAGTGGATTTCAATCCACAAGATTTCTGTAAATAACGAAGCTTTCTATATTTACTTAGAGACTACGAGTCCATGTAAGAAATATTTTATGTAATTTTTCATGTCATTGTAATAATTTTTATAAAAATAAAAATGAGCGCGATCCTGTAAGCATAAAAACCAATTTTTTTTTAGTTTATTGTAATTACATATCATAAAATTTTCTTGTAAAAACGATTACCTTATTTGTTTATCCGACACCTATTATTGATTGGTACCCACTGACAGAAGGAAGGCTCCGCGAGAACTTGTTAAAAGGTTAATAAGCACAAAAATTTACTTTTCATTGTGCATTGTGCATATATCGTTAACCTTTTATTAATTACAAAAAATACACAAACATCTGTATGATAATTATGTTATAGTCTATTGCAAGCGTGCTTTGTCCTAGACTGCACGTCACTTTCCATCACGTGAGCTCGCAGTCAAACGCAAGCCTCAATAAAAAAAAAATTATCTTCATATAATAATGTGTGGCAGATAAGTATTAAAATATTAGAACATTAATTCTTTTTGGAATATTATTGTTCCTTTTTAATTATCTGTTATACTGCTAAGTGATTTTGTAAACTACTAGGTCTAATTAATTGAGCCTTAAATTCAACTGGTTATAAATAAGTTTACTTTATTACATGTTTCCAAATTTGGTGTTTCCATTGGTTGTATTGAATGTAAGAACCGTTAGTGATTTTGATATATGAATACAATGAACAAATTTGCTGAAGATGTTTTAGGCAACAAGTATTGCGTTGCAATTCGTTTCTCAAACAAGAATACTTTTAATCTAACCAAATAACTTGGAAGGTAAAGCTTCAAAAAGTTTCTAAACGGTAACTTTTCCTATAAGAAATTAACCCATAAAATATGTATGTGCCTATATTTGAATAAAGACTTAGAATGAAAATGTTCTACTCAGATGTAAAACCTCATGCGTGCTTTTATAAACGAGGCAATTAATTATTTTCTAGCGCTGTTGAGATGAAAAGTATGAAATAAATGTACCTGTAATGATTCGCAATGGGGAAATGGAATTTCTATAAACTGTATGTTTCTCGATAAAAACATGCTGACTATAAGAATATTTTCACATGAACCGTTTTTATTTATACAATATATTATTATTACAGGTACTGTATGTAATTTATATTCGTCATAAGACACATTGGAGCACTACAATCTTAAGGTTAATGGCATCCGTACACAATTTAAAACGCATCGTTCTCAGCAGAAATCAGAAATAGATTGAAAAGATGTTTTTAATAATGGCAATGACCAAGTGAAATCATAATAATTGACGTTTAATGGAAAGAAAAACAAACTTCATTGTAAAGCGCTTTCTAATTCCTCCGTAATAAACTCTTGCATGCAAATCGGCGTTCTAATGGCTAATTATATTATTTGCCCGTCGTTCGGTTAAAAAATCAAAAATAACCGCAAAATAGAACGTAACACGAATATGTTCCAAATGTAATTAGATTTCATTAATCACAGTCAACTAGTAATGTAATTATTTCGAATTGATTAAAAAAACGGTTGATTAGTGGTTGTAAATAAAACACAACTTTTTACCTGGGAGCTGTTAGGCGATGTAGTAATTTCCCCGCTGTAAATAAGATATTCGTACGTTGAAGGATATAATCTATTTTCTATCGCCTTGTTAAATTTTTCATAAATAACTTTTGGGTGTACTTTTAATGAGTACGACCCGACCGACGACGCATACCAATGAAAGAGTGATGAAGTATCGAGATGTAGGCTAAAAAGTGAGAAGAGTTGACAATAATTGACGTCGGGAGTTGACGCGGGCGGGCGGCTATGAGAGCGCAAGGGTGGCTGTTTCCCAGGCGCTAGCTGCGCCCGGATGCAGCCACTGACGTCATCCAGCATGACATTGTTCCTTTGCGCCTGGCGCGACTCCTGTGTATAAAGTCACCTTTTATTATATTTACAATTTATTGTACAATAAACGCCTTTGTAGTAATAAATTATACCTATAAGTACCTCTTTATTGAAGTAGGATATTGATGTTTATTCAAATTTTCAACTTAATTGTATTTCTATTACATTATTAGCAGCTAAATATCAAAAGCAGATCATTGTTGATTGCACTTTCTTTGAAAGATAAGGAATAATAATTGTAAATTTGTATATAACACATATTTGTAGTAGCATACATACATAAGTAAGCACTCCAAGTGGATTACATAGTTAAAATAAAGGTAAAACACTAAATACATAACCGACATAATTTTAATGTCGCAAGTAATTAATATACACAAATGTTTGATAATATAAAAAGAACAGATTACGCATTTGGACTGTTTGCATAAACAATCATTCGTGCGTAAAAACATGTTCTGTACCACTTACCTACTTTTTTTATAATTATTGTGTTTATTATTCATTTAAATCATTTCACTTTGTCCTTTTTTCTTTGGTCTCCCGCAACGGCCCGCAGTTCATAGAGGTTATAGAATTCTCTTATAGAATGTAAATTACTCCAATTAGCATATGTATGTATTGTTTTAAGATTTCGAATGTAGAAATTAATATCAAGCACAATGACGGCCGCCAACAGTTAGGTTTCGTTTCACCTCGAAGCGGAAGTGGTCTGCGGAGAACCGCTTCGTTCATAGATTTCAACGATGTGACAGTATTTCCATATGTGTGAAATGGACGTTACACTTAGATTCTAATAATCACTGCAATAATACACAGATACGTAAATGTAGCTTTCACTGTCTGGCTAGATGATTGAAGCACACGAGAAATTGGTTTGCAATTTGTGTCAATAAGCATGACGTGTATAAGGTTGTTGGACGGCAATTGAAAGTAGATGACAATTTTAATGATTGTTCGTCGTCGGATACGGTATTGAGAAATTATGAACTTTCTGTATTGTTTAAAAAAAATGTACTATGTTTTATTTCTGTTAGTTTGAAATGAAACCTTTTACTACATATTATGGATCCAATGATTAGAAAACATGCTGTATAAAATATTTATTTTTTCTAAACTATTGGTAGGTACCTGATAAATTATTATGTTTTTATTTATTCATAGTTGCAATTATGCAAGCGACCGAAAAATTCCCATAATTTGTAAGAATTTAGGCATTGACTTAAATTAAATAAGCAGACTTTAGCAGTATAGTGGGTAACTGAAAAATCCTTTTCATTTTAAAACTAAAATAATGATAAAAAAATTGAAAATTAAAGGTAACTTAAAATAAAATACGTGTTGACAATTTTTTAATACACTACAGAAAAGTGCATACGTGCATGTATTTACGAACAAAAGAGGCATATTAAATGTTGAGTGAGCATAAAAATATTTGTACAATGAAAACCAGTGAGGCAGGCGCTGGGTCTTTAATGTGAATGTGTTTGGGATTTTTTGCTTTATTTTGACCCATTAGCGCGAAAGTAAATAAGAACTGACATATCCGTTCGGCTCATTGCTATTCCAAGTAGCATCTGTGAACAAACTTTCGCTTACAGAAAATATAAAGTTTCTTGATCTCTTTCTTAAGTAGGTACCTACTATTCTAAAGCTCAACACAAATAACGACGAGGACTTGTTACTACCGATTTGAATTTTAAAAATAATGCTTGTAAAAAATAAAAAACCGACTGATCTGTGGCAAATATATGTATATATGTATATTTGCCACAGATCAGTCGATCTTTGGTTGATCGGAATGGAAACGGCAGATAATTACAGAGCAAAGAAATATCTTATTTGTTTTCAATTACCTAATTAACGATCTAATATACACATATTATTTTACGCAAGTAAAACACCATATTAACCTATTACGGCTTATCTCTCTCAATCTCCAACAACATCGATAATGTAACAAAACAAAGTATAATTTAATATTGTTCCGCGCTCTTCCCACGGTTGTTTCACGCACGGGTTGCCTGTCTCCAGCATAAAAGTATATTTTCGTAACGTTAAGAAACTGTAACATGTAATTTGTTTTACAATTTTCTTTCACGTCTATTTATTATTTTATTTTATTTTATATAAGGGCAAAGTTTTAAAATTAATTTTATTTAGTTCTAGCTTATTGCTTTTTCGTTACTTATCCACGTTATATCTAATTATACACTCTATGTAACTCAAAGCTACTAATATACTTGGTCTTAAATATTATATCTATTATTTAACATGAGTCGAAAACGGGCACACTATTTTTCTAATTTAATAACTCAATTAATCCCACGAGAATATACATATGTATATAAAAAATGTCAAATGATTATTACATTTCCAAGGAAATTATATGAGTGTAACTTTCGCACTAGATGGTATCGAAGGATTGAAAACAAAAAGCATCTAAATTGGTATCAGCCTTCAACCCTCAGATCATTACATTTGTGGAGTTGCAAATTCTTGAATCCTTATTTGTTTTTCGACTGTTAGACACGGGTTTTTTATCATATTGACAACATTTTCTTATACATCCTGTGCTTTTATATAAAGTAAAATTTTAGTATTACCATTAGAAGGTAATGTTACAATGTCGAAATGTGATAGTAATATAACGCCGTCTCGATAGCATCTTATGGTTCGAAAGCTGCTCAGCATTTCCTGTACTTAGCCCTGTTCTGACGTGGCGGAATGAGCCTGCCGTAGGGTCATTGAATATGCTTGAACCTCTTGGAGGACGCCTAAAAGCCTCTCGAGGGCAGCCCCTAGAAATATTAATATATACCCTCTAACATATTTGTACGTAAAGCGCTTAGAACATTATGTCAAACACTGAAATGTTTACGGATACAAGACATTACTATATTTATATATTTCTATAATTGTCTATCTCCGATTGCTTGGTCTAAAATTGTTTTCTATAAAGATACAATAATGTTTATGACAATGCTTCTTATTTGTTTATAAATTTGTTTCATTTTGAACCCTTCTTTTTCATGAATAATTTCAAGAAGAATATATTTCTTTACTTGAATTACGGTGAATATATTTCTTTACTTTCTATATCGACATAACAACACATAAATTAAAAGTAATCGAAATTTACTAAGGTTACGAATACATTTCTCTGCTATTTATTATTTTTTCAATTAGGCGTATTATGATGTCTTTAATATTGGCAACGCGATAGCGATTTCTCTGATATAACGAATCTTCATTGGAGGGTTACCATAGCAATGGCAACCCTCCGATGGCCCCTTTGCGATGTTTCATTCTTTGTACAATATACGCCATACATACATATCTACGGACATACATTGTCGACTTAACCTATTCGGGGAACGTTTTATCATCTGTAACCTACTCTTGCTGCTGCCATTAACGTCAATGTTACTGAAATGAATTGAATGTTATTGCATTTGTGATAATTTTTATCAGAGAAAACCAACTCCAGTAGATCGGATGCAGGAAGTTGGCTGCCCGCCAATCGCAAGACAATCCTGGCGCGACGTCAGGGCGGCTTGGTACTGCCTCTTTCAGTGTTACAACACTTTGTATTGTAATTATTACTAGTGGTCGCCTACGATTCGAAAATCGATCGTAGTTCATTAAATCAATCTTTAAATATGAAAGCATTTTCTACAATTTTTTCTGTGTATAAATTTTCGAGATATTGAAAAAACACGAGCGGTAAAATAAATGAGGTTTAATTTAATTAGTTATACTTAAAAGCATTTTTTGACATTTCATTGGACTTTTTGTTCGACATTGACAATCGGAATGTTGTTGAATCATGTTGAATCACGTGTGTGCGTGTTAAACGCAGGTGTGGATAATGTTTTATTTATTGATTTAATGTACTTTATAAGCATTATTATTGAAAAATATTAGCGTTCTGCACTTCTCCTACACATAAACTATAAGTGTGCCACATTTCATACTACTCCGCCTGCGCAATCTTCGTAAAAAGGGGTCCAAAGTTTTTGCTTCAAGTATTAATATATAGAAGATGAAGTAATCAATAGGTATAAATATTTAGCCATAGAAACACTTTATTTTCAGTGTACTTGAAATCAAATTAACGGAACGCCGATGTATTTGAGTTGGTACTGAATAATTAAAACCCTCCAGGGGAATATTCTTCATAATACAGCATTATAAGAGATTGTTAAATATTAAAACTCAATAATGCTATTGATGATTAAAAAGCACCTATAGTTTTATTAGCGATTTTTTCCAGTTATTTTGTATTGTTTTTTTTCTTTACTGTGGCTTGCATTGGACTACAAACTCACCGGATTGTGTGGTGCATTCTTGCAGTTGCCTAGAAAGTGCCAGTTCACCGGCAGGAGGTTCCACTCCTTTGCAGTCTGCACCAAAAATGGCAATCTTGTTATTGTTTTAAACACTTCTTTTTACCATTATCATGACGCTAATAAATGGCATGTATTCGATGTTCTAGCAATCGTGGTAATTCTCCCCATAATGGTAACTTGAGTCGCTGTTGCGCAAAACACTGGCCGACCGCCAATTGCAAGACAACCCTGCCACATTGGCAAGCCATTTTGATACTTCTATACATCGGAACTGGAGTCTTTACTTTAGTCACGTTGTTACCAAAGATTTTTGTAACATAATCATTTGTACTTGTTATATGTACAATATATAAATAAGCATACGACCGTATACTGATCAATTATTTAAAATAACAGTAACTATTAATAGCAGCGGTTCGTATGTAGAATCGTATTATGCGAAGGTACTCAAAATTAAATAAAATCTTTGAGCTTTCGT
>DWEM01000053.1:0-28194 GCA_018245935.1 Agara belti belti
GCAAGTCGAGGAGACAAGCCACCGGATGGTTTAGAATTCAATTTATTGTCCCAATTTTGCACAAAACTTCACCTGTAGGACTGGAAATTCAGATAGCATCATTAGTTTCAAAAGTGAACATGTTTGCTTATCATTTTTCGCCTATGGTAAAAATTTGTAATAACTATTTATACCTTTTGGAAATTGTTAGGTGGATATTTTATTTCAGGAAGTTTCGATAAGACAACCTATAAATGTAATATTGATACTATGATAAGCGAGTTATAAGAAGCTCGAAATAAGCTCATTTTTTACGAAACAGTTTTATAAGGTTATTGTGATTGGTACCATCTTACGGACTTTCATCAAATCGAAAACGTAATTAAGGAAGGACATTTTAAGAGCACTTATTATTGCCAAGCGTGTTATGGCTTTAATTAAAATAGAATAAGCGAAAGAAATTTGTGAGGAACGTAGCTAATGGAAATTCGTAATCTGTGCCTACCCCAAAGAGAAAGAGGCGTGACTGCATGTATAATTTGTCTTTATTAAATTTTATCAACTTGGTTCGAGTTAATTTATAAATCGGTAGTCTTAGAACATACTGGTAAATTTATTGATGTAATGCAGCAGAAATGTATAGTCGACTAATCTTCCGCAGCCCTAATATAATATTGTGGAATATTGACCTTTGTTTAGGGCATAGAACAGAATAGATGAATAATTTGATTCTGTAAAGCTTTGTTTCCAAAGCTTAAAGCCCTTAGGCACTTTAATTCCCATTTCCATATTCGAGATGTTATAGGCTTTTGGGTATTATTGTATGTTGATCGTTTAAGTGGTAATGTAATATTCGTATAAGTATTTAATATATTTAAATTGTTGTAATGTTAACGTTAATTTATATAAAGTATTTAATAATAAAGCATATTTAAAACATTTAAAAGCTTAAGTATGTATGGTCAGCAACGTCATAATGTGCCATTTGAATCTTTAGATTAACTGAAAAAAAATTGTGGGCCGGGACTTGGGGCGATGTTCGTAGACGTAAACGTCAATGGAGTGAAACCATGACGACGAGACACTGCATTACATGTGTTTCCTATTGCTTAAGAAGGAAAACTTTTACAGCTATCAGTGCTTCAAAAACAAATCTTTTGCATGTAACTAGCCAAAACTAGAAATAACAAAAGTAGTGGATCACATGCTCTCGTAGCAGCTACAAAATAGTTAATATTTTACTTGATTATACATTATAAATAAAATTATAACAACGATTTATTTTATTAAATCTCTTATATGTATCACAATTATTTTTGTTAGTCAATAATGTATTACACGGATATAATCATATTTTAATAATCAATGATAAAATTGCGAAATGATAAATCGCGTAATTATAGTCACGTCGGAAAAACGATTATTTACGGGGCGCATAAAACAGCCAGTTACACTAGCAAATGAGAAAAGATAAGGCCGCTTTCATAAGCCATATCAAATTCATTACGACAGTAAACTCTCAAGTGTATTTACAAGGGATCACGTCATGAATAAATTTCGTCAACGAAAAGTTTGATGCGTGAAATAGCGGTAACTTAGAGAGAGCTTAAATAAATATTTGTGAGTGCCGTCACCTTCGGTTGTAAATACCTCATCTATCTACTGAGTTATAATGGATTGTTTTAACGAACAGTTCAAACGTATTACTTTGATCATAAACCGAGGTGATTGGCTTAGTTGTTAACAAAATAGTACTCGTGAGGAAAATGCCAAGTACATAATTTTTATAACGAGGAGTTATATGGGATGTTCCGATTAAACAATTCACACCCAAATGAATGACGAGTTCTGTTATTGGTCAAATACATTTTTCTTAGTCATGTTCTTATTAACATACATAAATATAAAATAATAATGATATCCTGGGAATATATTCAAATATTGGCAATATTCTGAGCCCAATCTGAGCCCAAATTAGGCAGGTGGGTTTTTACACCCAGACATTGTTAATTTTACTTTCAGTTACACAACAAATGAATAATTGTTATTGACAACAAATGAATATATTATCTAATGAGCATGAATATGCTCATGAATATGCTCATTAGATAAATTCATATTTGTCCTGGGTGGGGACTCGAACCCATAAACTCAGAAGTTAGGTTTACTAAAAGTAAATACAAGCAAGTCACAATAAAAAAATATCTAACTTATTAACTATACAAGTGTTCTCCCCTTCTACTTTAAGCCAGTGAAGTATAATTATTTATTACTTATTATTGTGTCAAATTATAAATTTTTGGTATCATTAATTTTATTTATGGTCGTTGCGTAAATCAAGACTTTTACTAATGTTATGGACGTGTTTTATTGATTTAATAAGTGAATTTGTTTTATGCAAACTTTGACCAGTTTCCTACTTATAGCGCACCCACTGGAGGGCACTGTGATGTATTGATTGACGTAATAACTGAAGATATTTGGTTCAACGTACAATATGCCAATCTAGCTCCAACAAGACGGAAATTCAATCACAGGGCTGTTTAAGATTTCGGGATGATGCACATAAGCTTCTCGTAGGTTTTGTATGTGTTATTAACTGTAGTACAATTTTGTAATTATGTCAAGTTGCTGTATATTAATGAATTGCCTTTTTTTTCAAATTGATTTTTTTTTCCAGCCAGTTAAGACATATTGTGAATAAGTTGAATTTGTCCTATATTTTAAAAAGCGTTAAAAGTTTTCTTCAAGGCAGGCAAGCACTGACAGCTCCTCTGGTGTTGCAGGTGTCCATAGGCGACGGTCACCACTTATCATCAGGTGGTCCGTCTGCCTGTTTGCATGCAATTTTGAAATAAAAAAATAAATGTTACATTTTGATGTAACGTCGAGTTCCAAGTTACATTGTCTTCGAACAAGTCAAGATTAAATAAATTACTAGTTTTAAAAGCTTCAATAACTTAACCATTTGTTTTATTTCATAAATTTATTCACGTTAAAATATTCATTCTAATTTTGATTTAGTAAGTAATTTATTTTATTTATTTTTTATTTAATTACACAAATAAATGTGTAAGAATCCTACGAAAGAGTATCATTGATTCAGCATTTTCGTTTGTTTTTCTTATCTCATTCCATAACCATTTTAACCGGCATAAATTCGCTTGTTATGTTACATTGTTTATTATCGCTGTAAAAGTAATAGAGAGAATAAAAATATGTGCGTAAAGTGTCCGGAATTTAAGTGTAAACATAAAACTTTGTTTCCAATAAACAAAGCTTGTAGCATCGTAGCGAGCTACGCCTACGAGTGCTACGAAGTAGATAAAACCCTTATGGGCGTTCGGGCGACAAGTGACGACGGTCACGTTTTTAATTACCCTGCCTCATCCGTAACGTGTCGCTAGTGACGTTCGAGTCTACGTAAAATCAGACTTTATGAAGATACTCTTCAAACATCGAATAGTACCCCGTCTCAACCGTAACATGTCACTGATGACGTTTGAATGACAAAGTGAAATTTTGCATTACGAAGACCTTTCAAATACGCAATAATAAGTAACGAGATACTTCATGAACTATGAACTAATGTTAGCATTCTATATCTTTTAATAAGTTTAAACATCTGCAACTTGTAATCGAAAAGATATAGTTGAAATAAACTCCAACTATTAACATTTATAGCGAATTGTATTACTTTATTAATATAAAAGAGAACAGAAGCAGATAAGACTATTGTATATACAATGAGTCTAGTAGCCGTCATGGTTATGGCTAATAAAGTGACGAGCTTGCTCGGAAACTAAGGGAAGTCTTAAACAGACTTCTTACTAAGTGAACAGTGAATAAAGTATTAGATGCAACAGCCTGACGCAAAATATCTTATTATGAGGTTTTACATCGCAAAACTGTTGCGTGGATTACAATTTAAGAAGTTTGATGTTCCATGAATTTATATTATGATCATATAAATTATAGGAAAATATAATATGTAGTTGAACACTTATTATCCCTTTACAGTAAATACTAAAACAGTGAGGTTTTTGAAAAATTGTTTTGAGTAAACAGCAACATTTGTATATGAAATTACATTTTTTTTATTTTGAAGTAGGCCGTAAAAAGGAAAATATCTCCTCATTTCGTTACAGTTATTTGTAAAAAACAATATTAAAAATTCTTTTTTGAAGCAGCGCTGATAATGAAGCAAATTTGTAATGATATTTTAATAATTTTAAGGAAAGGATATTAAAATACATTTTTGAATATTCAAATTGTTTGCTCTTCTAATTTGAATCGCAAATCGTGTTATTCACATGTTGCGAAACATTACGACAAAGTTTAATCACACATTGTAAGTTTTCTTAGCATTTAAATTAAACACAAGATATTTAAACAATGATATTAAAATGATGTCTTAGTTTACTTTTGTCCTTATAATTAGACTGTACTCCATTTTAGAGGAAGTCAATGTTATCCACGGTAATGTATATGCGACTGAGTCACGTATAAGAATAGTCTCTTCTCTACAACAAAACGAAATTGCATGAAATATGCCAGAAGCTTTATCGGCTTAATTCTGATATGCACAGCAAGCAATCCCTCACTGTGACACGCTGAAGTCAAGAGGGCTATAAATAAAATAGCTCCCCTCTCCTCTTTTTTACATAAAAACGCGTCCCATCCGCAATCTGCATGTTTATGAGTAAATATTCTATAAACAAGTCGGAAGGCAATACGAGTCATGGTGTACTGTGGGGGGCAGCAATACACCGAATTGCATGCAAATAAGATAGAGGCAATAAATACAAGCATTGTTCTTCATTCCTCTTCCTTTCCATTTCCTGGTTTAGGAGTACTTTATGGGGTCAATGAACTAGACATTTTTGAGCTTCGTTGCTTTCTTTGTTTCGAAGACATATTAATCGTTTATTTTTGAATCAAATATAAAAACATTTTTTTGGTCAAGGTCAATTCTTTCATTTGAAATTTGTTTGTGGCAACAATACACTCGACTACTAGTGAAATTCTTACACTTTCAAAATTTATTAGATAACGTATTTAAAACGAGCCTACAGAGTTTATATCGTACCTTGTGTTCAGAAATGTCAATATTTATTGAACAAAAGTAGCTTTCGATTACGCTACTTAATACTCTTGGCGAAACTCTAGGGAAGGATTGTTCATCAGATATGTCCAAACAAAACGGCTCATTGACTTTCTGATTAATTGCAAGGAAACCCGCAGTGACATTCAGACGTAGAAAAATATGCAGGAAAAATTTGTAAAGCTTTACCCGTAATATTTTCGGTGTTCAAGTTGACTTGATATTTTAGGACATTTTTTATGGCTTGACTTGCTAATGACGATGGAGAAAATTAAATTAAAAAAATTGCTCGCATTTATTATATAGACTTCCAAATGAGGAATGTCTAAAAATAAATGGTATTTTATATTAACTGCGGCTACTCAGCTACTTTATGTATTTTTTTTTATTTAGTCTTTATTGCACACCAAAAAATAGGTATAACAAAGGGCGAACATAGTGACTAGTGACATTCTCCACCAGCCAACCCTTACGTAATTGTATATCTACTTCAGCTAGTGCGTAAATGTGCTCTGTCTGTATAGATATTGGCCGGTAATAAGGACTTTTCGGCTCTCTTTAGTTGGCTTCTAGGTTTAAGTTGCTAAAGGTTTACCATGTAGTATATACTATCTATTGATACTATGTTTTTTTATGTCTCTCCTGACGCTGGTAGTAATTGTGAACACTTTCGCCTAAGCCATGTCGGTTACATTACGTGTTGGTGATTGTAAATTGATGTTCACGTGTTTTGGTGTCGAGGCAAAGTTTCGGTTTGGTTTGGGAATTAAAAAGTGAAAGGCAACATTTTTAATACGAAGTTATAAGGTGGGGATTACATTGTTTCTGTACTAAAGTTAATCATGTTGCTGTTATACATAAACCAAAAATGCATTGTTAATTTTAATAGATGTTAAATAAAGTCGTTACATTGACATGCGCGTCATGTCGGAGTTGAACGTGTTTTCATCAAAGTAGTGTTTTATCTAACTGACATTTCTTAAAAAACATATTTAATATTTTATGATACGAAGTTTTAGTGTCGTCACGTAGTCTTTGTTCGTTATTTGAAATTACGAGAGTGTCGTGTTTCACATAAGTAGGGATTTGCAAAAAGGTGGTAATAAGGTATGCAAGCCCTTTTTCCTTTGTCGGCCACTCATTCGCAACGTGAGGAGAATCTCGTGGACGCGCGAGATTTGCTAACTCGTATGCGAAGAATTCCGGAGATGTAACGTAGACGACGAAATCGTAAAAGTGTTTGTTTACTCATTCATGTATTCTGGGGGTTGGCTTTTAGTACGTTTCGTGAGATGTGACCCAGTAGCATGCGAATAGATTTGGATTTAAAAGTTGTAATTTATCTTAAAACACATGCGGGATTATTTTGTAGGAATATAGAAATATTTTATGCAAATATATGGCGAAATGAGCCCAAAAAAGTTAAAATCAGTTGCGTTAAGTGAGATCGTTGAAATATATGGACCTTTAGAAGTAATCTTCATTTTTAAATGCATTGCCATCTGCGCTTGGACTTTGTTCATTATGAGGTCATGGTGAAGGTGTAGCATATATGCATATGGCTTGGTTGTATTTATTTAAAATTTGCCACAAATAAGGCTTTCTCATTATTCACGTCCTCGTTTATTACAGGACCTGAAATTTGTTTCGTTGCGAGGTGGGGCGGGGTCGAACGGCCATCATTGTGCCGGCCGGCCGCGAGCGCGATACAATGCCGACGCTGTGACATTTTCGCTAATGGTTCCAGGGTAGGCACAATAAAACGACAATACGACGCGAGATAAGGTGGCAAGTGAAAATTTTACAACGAGATTAATTTAATTCCGCCGTTCGCGGTGTCTAGATACGGTTCGCTGAGCTAGGTTTTTGCAAGTGGCTTCACGAATATCTTCGTTATTTCCGGCAATTTTATCCTCTTTTATCTTTTAAATGTCGTTATTATCATACCGCATAATGTTTTATATTCGTTTAACTGTTGAATTATATACGATATGCATTACCGTTATAAGAATAAATATAATTATTCGTGAATTATTTTGTACTAGTGCTTTCGATACACAGGGCTAATACGAATGTAAAATTATAATTTCTGAGGTACAATAATATACACCTAATAAAATATATTTTTCCTTGCTGTCGATTATTAAGTAACAGGGCTTTTTTGTGATAGTAACGAATACAAATCTTTTATCTTTTATATCGTTTAAAGTAAATAAATGCGGCTAAGTATTTTCTTTTAACATCTTGTAGTGAACAAATAAACGTTTTTACGGCGTATTCGAAGTTTTTGTTATATAGAGGACATCATGCGTGTTTACTGAAAGCTCTGACGTTTTGACCCGTGGACCGTTTTTCAATGAGAATTCCGAGTACCGCTTTGAGTACTGAAAGGGTTTATCCGCGTTACTCTACGGAGCTTTTATATTTTATCATCGTCGAATGAATTGATTCAAAAGTGACTACAAAAAATCCATTTGCAAATGTCTCTTCGGACTTACGGGGAATGGCAGTGTAATGTAGCTGGTGTGGCACACAGAATAATATTAAATCTTTTTGGCATTAAGAGCTCGTTTTAAAAGCTGAGGTTTATATTAAAATTTCTTTCATATGTCAATGAATTAAAATTAGCAAGAGATCATATATTTATGTCTAGTACACTAAACACATTATCACATCTGAATAGAATATATATATAACAAAACAAGTTGGACCCTACAATTGGGACTAAACTGCAGTGACACAGCTGATCAGAAATAACTTTAAGTACGAAATATTTTTGAAAAATCCTATATAACTTATGAAGGTATTTAATGTTTTGATATTTCATGTTTTATACAAACACAAAGAAACACATGATTCTTTCATTCATTTGGTATGGTTTTTTCATTTATTTATTATTTCATATTTTTTAGTAAACTTTAAACTAGTTAACACAACATTTATCATGATAACATTTGCTTTCATGCAACGGAGAGCCACATGTATTACTCTACAAACACGGAGGCTTTGTTGTAATATCAGTTGGCGCGAGTTTTTTTTTGTGTAAAAAGTTTTATAAGCGTCTAAACGAGTCGTGTATTGTCGTAAAGTAAAATTTCACGCAAACGTTGTGAAAGCTTGCACTTTGTTAAATGAAACCGACTGCAAAACTCTGGACATGGACCGCACGAATGTCGTAAACGATGTAGCCAAGTTAACCTCTTAGCGTAGGACGTCCCGATTTAGAAATTCCATTAAAAAAAAAACCCAATTTGAGTATGTATTGCATGTGTGTATTGTTGACGAGTGATAAACAAAATATTGTTTCGTTAATAACATAGGTTACTCAGTTAACGGAGTTTACTGAATTACAATTAATCATTGATTCGATTTTTTTATGTTAACTTAGTACATTTAATTAATACGCATATTATTATATTATTACTCCTACAACATAGTAATAGAGAGAAGAAAGAATTTTACATGACGGAATACTTTAAAAAATTTCAATGCATAATTGTTAGGTTATCGACGAGAAAGTCTATAAAGAGCAGGCGTTAGTCAAATGTCGCGACAACTCGAAGCGCATAAAACTCCATTTTTGCGGTGTGCTGTTTTACTTCAGGCCACGTAAAATCTAAATTTCATAGGATTTAAGATATTTTTATGAACCCAACTCTCTCTAAAGACATCCCGTTTACAAGATGTTACATGTGGCAAGCCTAGTGGCGAATGTACGTCTGTGCGTTGTATCCGCATACAACCCACGCTTTGTCCTAGCCAAACACGTACTTAACCCAATTTCCGCCAAAACTATCGAGCGATACTAATTTTAGTCCGCAATTTAAAAATTCTTGTACAATAGAATTGTTCTCATCAGTAATTCTAGGAATTCAATACGAACCTTCCATTATTAAAAGTAAATGTTATTAAAATATTCAAACAATTGGGTTTTATGGTATTAAGGATGATTCTTGCCAACAATCAGCTGGAGGTTAATATAAAACGATCGCTGTCTTTTTTTAATTATACCACAATTTTCTATTTTGTGAACGTTAAATTGGGATAAACATTGAGATTCAGCTCTATATTCGAATGTTTACATTGACAAACGCAACGTTTCAACTCGGCTAACAAAGCGCGACATCAGCCGTTTACTAATTCATTTAGCGTCCACATTATGATAATGAAGAGTTCAAATCTGTACTAATTTTATTGTAATAGCACCATTTTCTTATCAGTCATTATTTACATAATAATATTAATATACCGCTTACCTATAAAATTAACATGTAAAATAGCTATGAGTAGAAGGCGTGCGAGGGGTCCACCGCCTCGCGTATGCGCGCCCGCCGCCATTTTGCCTCAGCGCGTCACCGCTTTGTGCTGCCATCTGCTGCGCTCCGATCTCAACATTCGTCTCGAACTCTCCATTCTCTTGTATACGCAAAATCTTCTAACACCAAGCATAATTAAGCTTGCACAGCTCGATCTGCAACAAAAATAAATACATTTCATTTTATTTACACTATGACTTGGCTTTGCCTGGGGCTGGCCTGAAAAATGTAGTGACCTGAATAAACGTTAAAAGTGCAGTTGCTACATAAATTTTAACCAATAAGGTAAACCTACACTAGTGAAATTGGAAAATCCAAATCTAATTTTACCGCTGCGAGCTTTTAGAGGGCACCGGATTGCGCATACTGGTAGGTATAACGTATGCGTTTGACGTTCGTATTTTAAACGTATTATGAACACATAAAATTCCAGAATCTTCTCACAACACTCGAGAACGGTGAAATATTCGTATTTTTATTCACATTCCGAGTGCGAGTCAGAGAAACAGTCGAACGTTATCTAAAATATGAGTGAATGTGGGGGCGCGCTGTTACGTGCGGTCTACTCTAAAAGAATTTGATATCAAAGATACGCTAGCGGCCACGTAAACATGGGTTGGTCTTTTCTAATATAATGAAAATACCCTTTTATTAAAACCGAATACATTACACTGATAATGGTAGATATCTATAGTTGTTCAAAGTTCTCCAGGTTGACTTTATGGAAATGAAAGAAAATGTAAATTTTTCATATCTAAAGTTGCAGTTGTTGTAGTTCATAGTATATGTATTATATCAGTACACAGTTAAATAGCTAGAACAGTACTTAGCGGTACTAAAACTTTAATCTGGCCAATTTTAAAAAGGATGCATTTTTAATCTCTAAATCTCCGACTAAAAGGGGAATACGGACTTATACAACGGAGTATATTTTAGCTACTAATTTTGTTATAACTAAAACGAGCATTACGTTTTTCCTTTGACCAATGGAATATTTTTTATTTGTTGGTTTCCCGTTCTGTGGTCTTGAGTTATTTCCTTTAGTGAATTTTCGTGAGAAAAATATAATCTCTCATTCATACTGTAAATGTAGTTAGTTTTGGGTCGGGTTTTGCTATAGTCATACGAAACAAGATTAGTTGGATAAAGAAAATGTCATTACGGATGGTTTTACGTGCTGTGGTATTAAGATTTCCAAGTTATAGATGAATTCAATATTTTATTGTGACATGGATTTTTTGGTCGATCAGAAAAGAAAGATTGTTAAATCAGATATATTTCAAGTTCATGAATATTGCATGTAAATTAGGTCAATGTAGCGGATACTTATAAAATGTTTGGTCAAATTTTACACCATATGTATGACGAAATATTTTAAAAAGACTTAAGGCCCGTGGCGAACATTGGCGACATTTTTTTTTAATTATACAATATAGGCTTAATTATTTTAAATGCATAGAAAATTAATCGAAGGTAATTCCAGTAGTAGTTACCAGGGTGAGAGCTTTTACCATAGCTTTACTTCGTAAACTATTTAAAATCAGTAAATGAACAGGGTATTATCTGTTCAATACTGTATAAACAACACAACATTTGGTGTCGGAAGCAGTAATTAATGAGCGTCCACATTATGCGCTTCCCTTTCCTGCCGCGTGCGACCAACATTATCGCATTCAAGCGTCTCATTGTGTCCATTCTCTGGGAACGGTTATACCGAAAACAACGAGACGATGCAAAGCCGCGTTGAAGTAGTTATTTCTCTCTTTTTATTTACCATTTCTCTTTCCTTACTAAGGATATTTTGTCCGGCATCTAAACATCTGTAGTTAACATACGGTAGCTTAAATCAAATGATATTTTTTAAACGAATTTCTATTTACACTATTTGTTGAAGTGATTACTTATTTCAAATATTTATCTTTAGTGCTAGGTAATTCAACCTGACGTACAACATATTGTACTTATCTAGTATGTGTTAGTTAGCAATGCTTAGTTGACAATGACCAATTATCTGCCGAGCACCCTCAAGCATGACAGCATACTGCTGACCGCCGGAAGCAGTAATTAATGCGCTGCCTTATCCTGCTGCCTGTAATCACAACATGGTGGAGCTTTATTGTGTCCATCCAACAGTTAAAAGCTGAGGCGATGTTCATTTTTTTATTGTTCGAAAATTAAACAACGAAATGTCATCATACTTTTTCTGCACGAATTTGGTTTCCGCATACGCATTTATATATCCTCACTTTCTAACGTTAAATGTTGTCGCATTGTGTAAAGGGGATTGTGAGCATTCATAAGTTACTTTAAAGTTATGCACGCGGATAGGGTGAATTATTTCAATTTGCGACTAGTGGAAATAGTTTCCAAGTAATAAAGTTTTTAGGGCAGTTTCGCATGACTGCTTTTCCTTCGCACATAAAGAAGATTAAGATTTTGCGTACTTACTACTCGCGGTCTCGTTGGCAGAAATAAATACGTTCTCTTTGAACTTTGATACAGACACATAATATTACAGAAAGTGGTTCAAAACTAATTAATTAAGTATTTTAAGCAAGGTTATCTGTTTCAAAGCGTGAGATTATAGTTCTGCAAACATTCTCGACTCAAACTGGTAGATACAGATACTTTTTAACTTTGATAAAAAATAAAAAGGCACTAAAACCGAATGCATTATTTTCATTTTCTTCTTCTATGGTGCAATGAAGTGTATAAATAAAACAGATTCTTTTATAACTTTGGCCTATCGTATACTATTTGTATATTTGTTATTTGGTATGAATTTAACAAACAAAGAATACTGTTTATATTTAGGTATATGACTGACCCGGAGATTAAAGCACAGCTGACACTGATAAACCTAGAATTCTGAAATGTTATGTATAGATTCTTTATATGGCGTAACTGACCACCAAGCAAGAAATTATGTAAATTCCAGCCCTAAGAGGGTAAAATAAGGGTAGCAAGATTGTATGTTAATTCGTTATGTCGGAAGTCAAACACCTGAAATTTTAGATTCAAGCTCTTAGTTAATAAAGTAGTTTTAAGAAATTCCATTTTTTGCGCCAGCAAAGCTGCGGGCAGAAGCTTACTAGCCTATAGCTCGATATAAAAATAAATTGTCTTTTAACAACAATGTATAAATAGTAATTATCGAACAATAACTAATTACGCACACGTACAACAACACGTCTAAATTTGGAGCGAACTGTCCAAATAGAACTCGGCATTAATCAGACAAATGTTGGAATTGGCACAATACACACAAATTAATGAAAACATTTTCGATATCGGCGGGTTGTCAATTCAGAGTCATTTGTAAGAGCAGCAATTATACACGGGTGTAATCAGGCCGCGGCCGCTCGTGTGGTCTCGATCCCTGATTCTACGGCGCAATAAAGTGATTAGTACGTCGGAAACGTTGGCTTCACTCTGCCTAAATATTGACTGCGTGGCGCCGCTCTTTGTTTTATTTTAGCATTGCGTATTTTTCTTTATCTATGTAATTAACAATGTATCCATACGATATATTCATGTTAAGTGTACCAACTGCTTACTATTTGTTGCTATCAGACTAATAGACTCTTGGGATAATCCTTACAGATCCTGGCTACTTAGTATTCACTATAATATTTTCGATACGTTGAACGATAGTAAAATGACTTTAATAACATGGGAAAATTTGGCTTCATTCTGCTATTAGGAAGTATTGAATGTGAGTCGTCGCACTGCATTTTGTTTTACGCTTAATATTTCTGTTGTCAATTGAGTCATGAAAAGATATTATTGTTGACAAACTTATAAGGAACGTCATTGGTTTGGATGTCTATATGGATTAGTTTTTGCGATGTTATGCGCCGCTGTAAAGTGATTAGTATACCGGAAAACCGAGCTTTTAGCTTTTGTGTACGCATTGACGTTGTTGGCTATACATTAGTTTTTAGTAAATCCTTTCCTTTCTGTAGAAATTGTTGTTTTGGGGCAAAGTTTCAATATATTGAAATATATTTAGCAAAGTACTTAATTTTGTTCCAAGATGCAGATTATAGCATACGTGAAGGTTAATACGTAATATCAGTAAAATTCGCTACTTATTAGGGAGCAGTGAAAAAACATCCTCCAAGTCCAGTCTTATTTGAAATAAGCGCTACGTCATGAGTGATTTTGCAGCATGAGTGTACTGTAGCAATGGCCCGAATAAACATATTGAAGGACTATGCAACTTAGGCAATGTCGGTTAGTGGTCGGCCTTTTGATGGGTTATTGTTATTGGCAAATTTTCACAAGCATTTGCAACGACAGCCGTTAAATCTTCTTTGTTTTGATCTGCATTTAAACATTTCGAACCACGCGATTGTCTATATCCGTGTTATTTTTATTTGTGGAAGAAAACGTGCCCAGTAGTAGAATGGTAATGTTTATGCAAATATATATTTATTCAATAAAGGCTTAACAAGTGCACGTAAGCTTTCAAGAACTTCTCGTTATATCAATCATATCACATTTTACGTTAATGTGTGTCCTCTGGTATTTAAATATAACGTATACGATATTATTGGTCGTCTCCTGCATCATATATAGTATCTTGTGTATGTGTTGTTTGACATGTAATCTCAGGACCGATAATCCCTTTCGCGGGATATCCCGGCTAATTCCTAGTGTCAGTTGCTCAGTGTAGAAGATAAGCTCACGTAAGTACACGCTCTGCTATTAGGATTGGTACTCGATACATATTTCAACTCACGCTAGGTTCTAAACTATTCTAATAAAATGCTATAAGAACATCTTGGGACACCTCGTGATTTGATCCCAAGTAACGGGTAGCCTTTGTAATGGTAAAAATAGGCTTATAAAGTATCTAAACACGTAATTTTTACTTTTTAGATGCATACAGATAATTTTACATGAGTATGAAAACAATATTTAACTTTAATTTGACGTCAATTACCTAAGATACTAGACCGATCTATATTACATAGATTACAAAATCTGTTTAGTACTGGCAAATTTGTCTGTATATTATAATTCACTTGGTTCACATGCTATGGAGACATTTAAATGGTGAACATCGATAACTTTTAGTTTTAATTTAATTTGAGTGGCAACAACTACAAGTTAACATAGGTATACATTTCAAACAGCTCCGGTTTATTTAGACAAATAACAATGCCATTGAATATTACAAAAAGACAATGACTAACAATTACATCAATTACATAAAACTTAAATTTATTGTCGAATTATAATTTTTTTTTTGTCTAATTAAAGTAAACTTCACGGTTCATATACAGGTGTATTGTATGTATACCAGCGAACTGAACAATCAGCCAGAGGATAGAAACAAAATTGGCATCTTTATATTGGCATTGGCAAAATTGGCATCTTTTTTGTTACAGTTCCACAAGTGTTTAGTACATTACAAACAAATTTGTAATCTGTAACCACTGTCTAGTTTTACAAACATGTCCCAGACATTCGTTAGTAGCGTCCGGTAATTAATGTGAACATGGACAGCGTAGCTGTAATGAATGGCGGGTGTGACGTGACAAAAACTGGCCCGTCACGCGACACGCGTGTGCCGAGGGATGCCCGGTTGGTGTGAGCGGAACTCCAGATGTCAAAATGATAGGCACATATTGATTTTCGAACACTAACTGAAACGGGTTTACACCGATGTAGACACCGCTTTACGGGCTGTATCAATATCAAGATGAGCTTGCAGTTAGATTACTTCGAAAAATACATATAAGATATACATAGTTAATGATTCAATTTGTTAACTGATTTGTTAACTGTTAAATGATGAATCTTTCAATATCAAAACGGAACTCTATTCTTTATAACCACATACATATATTATTTTTGCTTTTCATTTCTAGGGAACTGAATGAAACATGGAATTTAGCCCGCTACGCCGCTCTAATGTGGATTTGTATGAAAGGAACTGAAATTTAGTTGTCAGTTGTTCGGCTTTCAGCAACCAATCCTCCGGGCCATTATTTTCATCCTTAAGGCCTAAACCAATGTTTTATTAACACCTAAAACATGCGAACGCTTATGAAGTTTATCCACTAGCCATAATCCACCAAGGAAATGAGGGTGCTCGACACTTTTTTATGGATTATGGACCCGGTGGTTTACAACTACCTATATTGTGTTATGCTATAAGCAATAGAAATTTATTTTTATATAACAGTGCTGCAGTAAACATAAATAAAGAGGAAAGCTCTGCCGCGGTCTTCCAATGCAATTGCAAGTCATTGTTGAAGGTGTACAATAATTATAAATCATCTAAATTTACACTAACGAGAAAAAGTCCTGCGATAAAAATATTTTAAATATGTATTTTTCTTACATAACCAATAGCTTCGTTACCCGTGTAAACCTAAATATACAAAATACACCGTTTTGTCATTCATTTTCTTAGGAGTAAATAAAAAAATCTTCTAAGCACCCTACATCCTTGGCTTAGGTATCAACTACCCAACTACCTCTATAGAAAATATAAACAATATTGATTTGACAGGGAGACAGACAGAGTTATTTTCTCAATTGTAATGGTAATATTGATTTATTAAATTGCAGCAACTAGTCTTAAATAGCCCTGAGGATGCTTGATTTCGCGGCGAAGCACGTGACGATAGTAGTACATGTGGTGGTGTATACTTTCTATACAAACATTATTTGCATGTGTACGTGTCCTTTGTGTGAGGGGGCGATGCATACTGTATGAAGATATACGTCATCATACGTTGTATTCGCGAATTGCTGCCAAATAACATTAACTTAATTGCTGATATGGATTTCCGCAAAGCAACGTTTTATATGTACAATCAACTATTTAACTGTATGTTCCATACCCACTGCAATAGTGTTACTATAAGATAGTATATGTTTGCAATAATAAAATGCAAGCAACAAAACCTAATAATGGAATTATACAAACTCATGGTTGCTTCATTTTCGTCAAAAAACTATCACAGCTATGCACTATCACTACTGCATACGATTATTAGATTTATGAAACTGTCAATACAACTTCGAGAACTAACTGTTGGTAATGCCACGTTCAAATCGTTGACATATGGGTCGTGCATCGCATTTTAATTTTCAAACTGCACAATACACCTATGTTCACAGAATAGATGACAAATAGACATGGCCTAAACAAAGTTGATGCCCGAAATTTGATTTAAAAAAATAATAAAAGCTTATAATCTATGTTTTATGGTCGCGAAATTCCATTTCTACCCGCAAACATGATTTTCTAAAAGATGCTCTGATATCGTATTTGTGACATATACTGTGCTTTGTATGACATTTCTATTCGGTATCACGCCTGTGGTTATATCTATAGGTATAGCGCATTGTCGTTACGGATGATCAGACAATATCGCCGATGCAAAATCTGAACGTTGTCGAATTGGCTGAATATGCTCCGCGTGTTTTTAGAACATATATGAAGAGTTTAGTTCATGCGTATATGGCTTTTGTATTGTGTTGCTAGTAAGCATTTTTGGTGATGATTTTTTGGTTTTTGGCTTTGTCCGCTTTATTGATTTTTATCTGCTTTTGAAAAACAATTGAATAGAAAGCATACAAAAACTGGTACGTTTATATTTCTTTATGTAGATTTTTCACAATAAATTATGCTAAAATAAAATCAAGTAAATTGTGAGTAGTTGAAATATTACACTTATTATGTAGGACCTATTGTAATTTACAATATACGCATATTACGTATCAAATCATTGTTTTCATACTTCGAAGAGCTCGAAAAGGAAGTTGATACTGTAGTGGTCAAGGCTAGCGCTAAGTTCAAGAGTGCGGTTTGAGACCACAGTTTACAGGGCGTCAGGATTGTAACACTTCTGAGAATGGCATTCTGTGGTTAGTGTATGTGGGCGGATGTACTATGTACTATATCATACAGGTAACAATATATTGCAAATATTGTATGTATATTTTAATTTGGGTGAATGCCAGTAGACATACAAAAGTCGAAATCATTACAAACACTAAGTATTGGACAATGATTTTCTGTGTATAAAATCTCGTTCATTAAATATAAAAACACAATACAATAGTACACGATTCAATGGGAAGTTTCTCTAGAATGCATCGTTGTGTTATTGTTGTTGTTTGCATATGAAAACGTTTTACTGAAGTTTTAGTCGGGTTAAAATTTTAATCTCGGATACCATATTTCTGATACTATGATTCAAATGTTACCTATACTTATTATTTTTGTTTGTTGAATGCTAAGTAAACATAGTATTTCCTACACTTCGACATTGCTTTTCATTTATATGAGTACATCACACTTTCATAATTTAGCGAACTTAAGTAACACGATCATCCATCATAAATATACATTTAACGTGCAACAGCATATAATATGGAACGGAGAATTTACAGCTCTGTATAAATCATTGAATAAGTATTCCTCTTTATAATTTATGGCACGTTTCTAAACCGTAAGGTAATAGATGCGCCTCAGATATCAGCAGTTACCGTCTTTAAATTACTCAGTGTTCAGGAAGCGACCTCACTCCTCGCTGCAAATCCACATTAGTGTGTTTCCCTACTATTAAGATAAGGAATTCAAATAAAAACGCGAGTAATCTGCACATGTAGAATTACAGCTACAAATGTTCTTGTTTTTTATTTCTAACAAATACGATTAACAACCTGAAAGCTGTGATAATACCAAAATAAGGTAAATAAAATGGTTTATTTGGATTTAGATGGAAATATTTATATATCTTCATCTTTTTCGCTTCAGTAGTTAGGTACTTTCAATGAATTAGTGTATCAGCCAGGACATTTATTTATATTTGTAATATATAATAATATAATATCTATGATAATTTTTGCTTGCATTTTTAATGAAAGAACTAATAAATAAATAAATGATAATAAATACTTTCCTATCCAAATGATATATACACTTTAGACTCCAAACCCATTACACACTACAGTTATCAGTAGTTGCGTCTTTAAATTACTCACGGCTCAGGAAACTAACTTCACCCCGGACTACAAATCTACTAGATGTACCCGGCACTATTAAGATAAGGTAACCGAATAAAATGCCCGTTATCGTTGCAAAGGTGTAACTGATTTTCGTTACATCCTGTCTTGTCAGGGTAGAAATTATTGTGTTTGATATCTGATTTTAAGAAAGCAGCAGTTATTTATGGTTATTGAATATTTGTTAGCTGTTCCTTGTGTTCTATGTTTAATAAGAGCATTTGTTTTGAAATACGTTTTTCTAAGCAGGTATGTACGTCAGTTTTATGTAATTTAGCATTTAAAAAAGTCATTACAAAATATATGCGTATAATCGAGTCATAATTATATGATAATCAATATGTTTTGATTTAACTTTAATAGCAACTTAAAATATTGCAGTTTTTCTTTTAAAGGTTTATAGAGTTGTGAAATAATAACAGTTCTCGGATGAACTGTTAATGGTTATGGTAAATAAATATCAGTATCATCATTATTTTATATCTATGTATCATTATTATTTATGTTGAAAATGACTAGTACGTTACTGACTCCCAATAACATACAGTATGAACTATTTTAGCCAGTGTAATTTTTAACCAATGTTATATATTAAATCAGTCTTTAGACTTTCAATTACCAATTTCCGCTTTTCGCTTGAATCGACGATTAGGTCATTTAATAAAAGCTTTTTTCACGCTTAAATAAATTATGGCGGTATGTATAATCGAAATTCTTTGTCTAAGGTTATCTTTGAATAATTTAATAAAGTATCAAAACAAGGTGAATAGTAATCCCATTATATTTAAGAAAATAAGGGAAATGGAATAAAAAGCTAAACGTAATAAATCGGCACACAATTTTTTCAAAGCTCTCAAAATTTTCGTACACAGAAATTCATACAGAAAATGAATGGAATATTAAATTATGTTGGTCCTCATTTTATATAAAACTGACGATGTTCCTTGTTAGGCTTTCAAGAAGCTTTTAAGTTAATGAACGACTTATAAAAAATCTATTGACTCTTTATGGAATGTTTTATTCTAATTCACGCTGATTTCTTTGCATGACTCGCGTTAGTGTTTTAAAATCATAATCAATACATTAATTTTCAATTTTTCGTTTTTTATGTACATACAGTATTAATCGAACGGTAACTCATTCGTTGTAATGTATTATAAGGAATTATGTAATTAATAAAAAGTCTAAATTATTAAATTGTGAATACAATGTACCTACATAGAATAAATACACTAAGCACGTACATTTCTATAGTACTAACATGACAAAGGTATATGATGTTTAAACTACTAACCGACTTTCGCTTGTGTCTCATCACTCACTGGAGTAATTTTTTACGTTATGTTATTGAAATAACAAAGGATGCAAGCAATCTGATATCCAGTTATCACTGGAACTGATGGATAACTATATTTTGTTCCCGGCTTTGCTGGCATTGATGTCCTTAAATACGTTCATGTCAAGGACCATCTAAAATACAATTCAAACTAAAAAAAAATATTGTTTCTGCGAGATTGAAATTTTTTAAATGTCACATGGTTAATTTTACAACCTGTAAAAAAAGTTTGTTACAACCAAATGAGCATGCCTTCATTGCACATACGAGTATCATACATGAATATTGTTTAAGTTACCGTCCGTAAACTCACTATACAACTGAGTATAGTTATCTATAGTAATTTTATTATAATAAATTCAAATTATTCAATTTGCATGTCTGTTTAGGCAGAGTATATAAGGGCATTAATTTTAAAAAACTCAACATCTATAACCATGTTCTATACTCTTGCTAATAAATGATTATTATTATTATTATTATTAAGACATGTCCATGCTTGTCGTCAGGCGAGATCACGCTGCATTATACGATAATTTAAAAAGTCTCTATTGCACGTATAGAACGATTTTTTTATTACACAATATTACCAGTACTGCCGGGTTCCTGTTGACGTGAACAAAAAACGACCAAAGCGTCACAGTTAGTTCTTCGCATTTCCTCGTAATTAATAACTGACTTAATCAGGGAATGAGTCTTTTTCCCTTTTCACAGTTTGTAAACCAAGTCGAGTGGAAGAGAAATTTTCCTCGTAGTTTGCAACTCCGTTAAAATTTCCTGTCAATATTAATATCGGGAAGCCACATTTTTTTAAAAAGAGAACATGTCGACCGTTGTGGCAAAAGGCGAAGATCTTTCACAAAATCTAGACACATTTAGAAATTATGGAGCGTTTCATTCTGATGTTTTGGCCACGATAACCGTTTATTTTACCTGAACATTATTTTCGATAAGTTAAAAATACAATTCTACGAGCAGTCCGCTTTAAGGACATTTTGCTGTAGTTGGTTCATTTGGGGTTGTATTTTCAGCCGAAAGTTTACGTATTTCAGTCTGAGTGCAAGTAGACGGAGCAGTCGATGACGTATACTAGTGTTACATACGTATTTACATTTCCAGATCAATGTTCAGCATTATCCCCTTTTAGATTATGTCTTCAATAGACACTCTGTCTCATGGCTTTAAAGAACAAGAACTAGCAAACACGCAGGAAGCAGTTTCAATAGAACGCCTGTAGTCTACAGATTTCAGCAACCAACCTCTAATAAGATTTTAGGAATATTACTGTGTGTGTCAGGCCAGTTAAAGGGTTGTTATTAATATGAATAATAAAACTTTTAATTTTGAGCCAGAGACAATATTTAAAATAGAAAATACGAGAGAATCACATACTTATAAAGAGATAAAATAAACGTTGAAGTCAAAGATTTCAATTTATCCACTACGTCGGACTGTTATACGAGTATGGGTTTTTTGAATAATCGACTTATTTAATTAATGTTATAATGTATTTATTAAACTGTTTATTTAACTCGTTCAATTTGTTAAGAGTGTAATATAATAAATATTAACTAGTGCCTATGTTCTAACGATAACAAGCCTAAATGATATTCACTTAAGAGAATGCCCATTTACATGTTGGACCTGGCATTTATTGGATTCTTACACTATTATTTTTAAAATGTAATTGATTAATAACAATGTTTATAAAATATTTACTATTCAGCTTGTTACCTTTTGTAACTATTATTGAATTTAACAACGAATTTGTTACAATTTTAAGTCCATTAAAAAAGATCACTATGTAAATATTATGAGGCAATGACAATTCTGGAACAATAAAGGCAGACGTAATGTGCTGAAAGGAATAAACAAATAACAACTGCCAAAATGTGATTTTCATACAATTTCTGTTCTATTTTTGGGTGTATAATATTTACTTACTATATAGGAAGTAAATAAATAGCTACTGAACTTCCTTACGTACTGTAAATTAGTGCGACATTTTAACAGTAGTTTATTTATTCCTTATTGCTATTTACAGAACACAGGCTTTGATTTAATTGAAATAAATAGTTTTCATTTTTTTAATGGAATCTCTTAATAAATTTACAAATGACCCTAACGAGTTTTTGACTTACACAAATGTGTAACCAGCGTTTATTATCTGTAATTAAAGTTGACTACGTTTTATGGAGTTTTTAAACTTATTAAAATTGTTTTATCACTACATACATATTGGGGGTTTGAAAGCGTTAAGAAAATTAAAACAATATAAATAAAATATAATAATGGTTGAAATAAGTTTATTTTAAACTGCGTACCTTATGTAGATAGAGATCGTGAACATCCATAACTATTCTACATGATAAATTTTCGTTTCTAATTATCTTCTTCACGCACACGGAACGACTTTTTCACTTAAAACCATCAGGGCTTAATTAACAAAATATTTAATTGCACCCACCGATTCCCTCCATATCACTTTCCAAGTTTATTTAAGAAAGTTATATTGAATTTTGACAAAGTCAAACACTGCAAAGTTAGGGTATATTCGCGTTTGAAGTAAAACAAACGGGAAGTAAGCTCGCGTCCCGAGTTGTAAAGTTGCGTGTGTGGGTGACACAGAGCCGACGCGCGTCTCGTTTTGGACTGACTTTATGTCGGCGACACGCGCTGCGACCGAACGACTCGCGCGCGACCACGCCGCGATCCATGCGCGGATCACTGGGTAGGAGGAGTCTTCGACCAAACCACGCCTACTAAGGAGCTACACATTTCTTTTTCAATACGTGTAATTCAATTTCGCTTATGTCTTCGCTGGGAAACTTGATGCCCCGTTGTCGTTGAACACAATGTTTTTTATGTAAAGTGTAATGTAGTTCCCGAACCGAGGCGGCCGCGGTACTCCTATGCTCCTTGTGATTTTCTCCTCTCAATTTTAGCAATTTCACGTGCTGTTGCTCATATTTGCTTGTGTGTTAATAAAAAACAAGAAACTCGATAGAACTTTGGATGAGTGGGAGGAATCTAAACAAACAAATTGGTTCGATGACTTGGATACCTCGATATCTATGTAGAATGTGTAACCGATAGTATCCACCTAATGTAAATAAGAACGTCATATTTGTAAGGTATTAAACCAGAAGTTGTGGTAACCGTACCAAAATTTGTTACAAACTATTATTATTTATGTACGATATGCGTATTGTAGTACCGATAAATCCTACCCAAAAAGCCGCAAGCCGTGGCCACAGTTACTACGGCGTACTAGTCATAGACGGCTAAGGAATTTAGTAAATTATAACAGTAAATTAAACGCTAGTTTCATTTGCGTTACAAAGTGAATTATGTGTCGGTGTCTTAGTTCTGTCACCGCCAAAGTTAGTACGGTTCAAAATTAATACAGTGCCATAAGCCAACGTAATACCCTTACGCCCTCCAGACACCTATTTTACCGTATCAAATTTTGCACATTCGCACACGGGATTTACAGCTATAGCACCTTCTGCGTAAAGATCCCTGTTGAAAGAATACAGTTCCGGCATATACGACTGTATGTAAAGTTTTAATGATTATTAAGCGTGCGCCTATTTGTTTAGTGTCGTATGTAACAGGATCTTAATGACGACTGACATCAATAAATTACTTGACGTAATGTTTGCTTCGACAGAAAACAACTTCCTTCAACAATATCGTCACTTAACAGATTATAAAGCTCGAGACTCATGTGCAATAATACATATAGGTACCTACATATATACTCAAAATAATAAATAAAACGTTGCAAGCTTTAAGCTGTTACGTTGACCGGAAACGAAAGTCGACTGCATCAAGCAAAAAGGTGAGCGCTGGATTGTTCGAAACTAGCTCAGCTCTTTAAGCTAACATTTTAAACTACGGAAAAAAGGCAGAAAACACTTTAAGAGGCGAAGTTTTTCAAACACCGTAAGAGCCTAAGTCCATTGTAATCCGGGCAAGTTGGCAGCTTTACATCGGCTCAGAGTTAAAGAAAGCAAGAGGAGGCCGATCGACTCCTCCCCGGGGGCTCGTTTTACTAGGAGCGATTCTCGCGGCTGATTCATATGATTAAGTCAGATCTAGGTAAATTCCGTGCCATTTTGATTTACATGTATTTCAAGGTTAACAAGTGCTCTGCATAAGTGTATAGATACTCATAATATTATTAATATTTTCAACTAAAATGTGCTCGAAGTGCTATATTGTTCTACAAATGGAACTTTAGTTTTATATTTATATTAAAGTAAATAAAACATTGTTTTTCTTGCACGAATTGCTCTGGTAGGTAATAATAATAATAATATACTTTATTGCACACAAAATTTTACAAACAGGAACAAATTTTAATAGGCATACACAAAGTAGTATGCAATAGGCGGTCTTATCGCATAGATTGCGATTTCTTCCAGACAACCTATGTGCATTAGGTACTCGTATATTTCAAAATAAGTATGATATGGCTACACAGGTACTTCTCATTGCAAAATTATAAATGTACAAAATGATATATATGAGTTTCTTGTACCCAGTGAAAAAGTGAGTATAAGAAATAAATTAAATTTTCTAGTTCTTTAAGGGTACAGATTCTGACTAAAGTTTTTTCTCCGTTAGTTTTGTAAATCACGGGACTGCGTGTTGTTTAAAGTTCGAGTTGCTCTAACTGTGATCGGGGTAAGTCGGCAGTTAAGCTCTCGGCTCAAAGTTAAAGAAAGCAAGAGGAGGCCGATCGCGGCTTCTCCCTGCGGGCTCGTTACACTTGGAGCGGTTTTCGCAACCCGCTCTTATGATTAAATCGGCTTTTACAAAAAATGAAAATAGAAATAGTATCGTTTAAGTTCATATTGTCACATCAAATAAACACAAACGAATAGTTGATTAGTAGCTATTTTTACCGACATAGCAATATATAGCTGTTAGTACAGTATGAATCTTTTTATTCGTTAGCTTAATTCTGTAAAGTCAATTAATCTATAAATTTTAGATGTTTCGTCATTTATTGACGCGGTTTCATTCTATGACTATACATCGGACTATTTCGATCTCTTGCTTCCCATAATAATGTGAAACGTTGATAAACACTTTTAAGCGTGGTAGCTTTTTAGTTAGTCTCAGTAAATTGGTAGCTAAGCTCTTAGCGCAGAGTTAAAGAAAGCAAGAGGAGGGCGATGGCGGCTTCTCCCCGGGGGCTCGTTACACTTGGAGCGATTTTCGCGGCCCGTTCTTATGATTAAGTCAACCCTAGCGGGATTCGGAACCGAGATGGTTGCGCTCGCAGTAATTTTTAGTTCCGACCTGGGAATAGATTGCTGTGTAATAAATACCGATCCGATGAGTTGTTAGTTGTCTTTTTGTTACGATATAAACAATGTCCGAGTGTTGCGGATGAAGATTTTTAGAAAATTGTTGCATTCGCAAGTATACATGAATGAATATGAAACTCAATTACGTTTATTTTTAATTTTTAATTGTCTATGCTAATATTATATACTCGGACGTAACTGATTTATACTTACTAATTACACTCATAATGACAAACTAACCAGCATAACGTTAACAACAATCATATTCGGTGGTGTCATATACCAATATTATCAATGAATACTTAACAAGTACCTAATAGTATTATTGTCACCTTAAAACATTATTTTTCATATTTCTTCATCATTTACTACTTACAAACTTAGGTTTATTACTAGTGATAAGTCAGATATATATATTTCGCTAAAAGTTCATCTATATCAGTATTTCACTATAAACAATGATAGCCTTATTTTGGATTGTAGTTTTCAGCTCCGGAGGTCGGGGGATTCGAAAATGAGTTTCGTGAACTTTAATTGGTCTTTATATATACGAAATTGTGTAATAATCACGATATCCATCTGATTTAGTAAGTATTTTGATGTATTTTTTTTTTACTTCGAACTAACTGCGTTTGCGTTAAACAACGAGTTCACCTGCTGGTGAATGAGGTGCAGCGTAGGATGTACCACGGATAACTAGAAAAAGGGATAGAAAGTTTCACTAACATGAACAGTACGCATAAAAATATTCATGTTATTATCATATAAAAAACAACATAGAAGAAACAGGTGAAGTTTTGTTTCTGTGCGTGAAAGAGGAAATATTTAGGACGATATAAAATAACTTTTCGTTCAGGTGGAACGCGTTTTCTGCTTTATCACATTTTCCTGTTTCTATAAACGAAAAAAGTTCACTTACCTACATTGAATTTGATCGTGTATATCAAATTGAAATGAAGCTGAACTGACTGTAGGTACTTTCCTTATTATTACTTTTCCTCACTTTCAGCGCCTGTTATGATATTACGATTTTGGATTTTATCGAAACGTTAAATAGCATTGTTATACTAAAAGGAAGATGCTTCGACAACCTAAGTGTATACTTGGAAAACTCAGTTCTTGATATATGTATTTAGATAAGCTCTTAATATATTGTAGATCGTAATACAAATTTATTTTAAGTATGACATTAGTGCGTCGAAAATGTTAGCCTAAAGGCTTGTAATTTTTCTTGTAATGGCAATGCCGAAGTTGGTGGTTCGAACCCTTGACATGCACCTCTAATGTTATGAAGTTACGCGCCATTTTAAAATTACATGTCACTTACTATGAGGATAAAAGAAAACCGCTTACCTAGATATTTTGTGGTGGTGTGGTGTGGGGTGTGGTGGATCATGGCTGTATTTTTTTTCATTTTCATCGCAGACCAACGGTGAAACGATAAAGTATTAATAAGATCATGAACTAATGAAGCACGCGGTAGAAGGAAAGTAATAAAAACGTTAAGCGATCAATAGTAATATTTCGATACGATTATTTTTTGCTTCGAGGAGATGGTGAATGTGTCGGCAAGTTACGAACGCTATCCGCACGTTAAAACATGAGACCAACTTCGAGTAATTGTTTTAACACTTGATCTTTGCTTTTATCAACCGATGAAATGATTGTCTTAATAATAAAAGATAATGACATTTTTAATTAGGAAATACGTAACTCTATGTACATACATGAATATTAATAATAGAGTATTACTCTGACTTCTTGGATTGTAACTACGAGTGTGTAACTTAATAGTTGAGAAGCAATTTAGTTTAATGAACTTCTCAGACACTGTATAGTTCTGCGTGTGAGTTAATACGATACGTCGTTATTTAAGAGCGAGGTTACAACGAACTTTTAATTTTGTACTAGTAAAAAGGGAACTACAAAATTTTCAACATGCTATAATATAACTACACTAAGCTAGATTATAATATAGTAGTTAATAGAAAAGATGATACTCTTTTTCTTGTAAGAACAACATATCATCACGCCAGGTCCCTAACGGGGTAGGCAGAAAGCACCGAGTGCCAAATATCCCTGTCCTTGCAAACTTTTTCCTGTATATTATAAAATATCATAGGTATACATAAAGTACGTGATAATCTGTCTACTTTGTTCACCTACAAAATAATAAATCCATTGTTGTGTGGCGGTTAACTAATATAATATTAATGAAAACTTTAAAAAGTCTGAATTCATTGGAAAATTTTACTTTAAAATGTACAATATTAACGACACGGGAGTTTGTTGCCGCTTAATTTGGTGGTTTCCATGCCGGTGGGTAATTAAACGATTGTTTGCCATTTTGCGATAATTAATGTCGGCGAGTTTGATTTGCGCTAATTATCTTGCATGCATTAAAATATTAATTCAGTTCTATTGTCCGCTCCGGACTATAATTTGATTTTTCCCAACAGCAGTTAGATAATTGTATAATATGTAGCATATGCTACATTAACATGCGAAACCCAATCATATTGGCTTTTGGTAGCGGATTGAACATTCCCATTATTAGGTTTGTGATTATTCTCTCGTGGAAGACACATTTACCGGAGCAGTCTCTGCCGAATTTGAGATCAGATAGCAGCGTGTGAAATTGTCCCCAGAAATGTCCCATTACCGACTCGGAGAGAAACACTACACTCTACATTTATCACTCTTCATACATACACGCCGATTTCGGAGACTCTTGACTTATACACTTTCTGTAAATGTACGAAAATGTCGTTCACGTAATCCTAACGTTATGTTTGTTGACTGTCAAGTGAAATTATTAAAATGCAAACATCGCATTGCATGCATAGTGCTTGTTGGCAGCCAGCGTAGGTTATGGACTAGACGGGCCCAGTGCAGCGATAAAGCTATTCGCACGCGTACTATATAAACATATATGTAATAAGGTTCGCTTTACGTGATACAACAGTGTTTTGCTTGCGTTTACATCAAACATGATATGAAAATAAACTTTGGTCTTAGATAGAAACGAAAACAAAACTTTTAACAAAAAAATAAAAACCGACTTCAAATGGAAAACTATTCTAAAACAAATTAATGTGCACTAAA
>DWEM01000054.1:0-28177 GCA_018245935.1 Agara belti belti
TACATATTACGTTATTCATATATATAATCAAGGTAAAAAATATTCCCGGTGTGAATTGAACTACATATTACGTTATTCATATATATAATCAAGGTAAAAAATATTCCCGGTGTGAATTGAACTACATATTACGTTATTTATATTTATGTGTAACTTTGGATGCCGCGTCACCGGTCCGCCGCCAGCGATCCATTTCTCGCGTCACTTCACTCGGTAATTGCGCACGGTTTGTGGACCCGGCAATTTAAACACCTCGCTGGGGTCACTTAATTTGACAACCTGTTGATATCGGCGCCGAAATAACTCAATATCGTTTTAGAGCGAATGACTTCCTGGCCCCTGTGCGCGTCACGCAAATGGACTCGGGTGCGTCACCGGAACTGTTATATAGTGGACCGTAGCTTTCTATGTTAGAGGAGTACAAACAATTTTGTGGTCCATGCCTGTATACATATGTATAAAGGATGGAACTTATATTAGTTGCAAAGCCTGGTAACCGAACTGGGATGTATCCTCAGTAATTTCTACAGTATTTCACAGTAGCCTAACTAACATTAAGATGACAATAACAAGAAAAATTGCAAATGCTGCAAATTTATGTGTTAAACTTCCTGGGCTAAATTTCAATTGGAATTCCTTACGTTGGGAATTCAGAATTTCTTTATGATACAATTTTAATGCAGACTCCACAGGCTCAGGGCCGCGATGCCTGCTCTTACGGATCAGTATACTCCTTTATAACCAGTTGGGTTACATTTTTTATTGACTCATTTAATGCATCTCGTCTTGACAAGGTCCCCATTTTCGCATACTGGATTTTTTGACCTTCATTGCCAATACTCATGAACAGGATTTAATGTATACCTCAGTTTCAACATATGATCCTATTTATATAGACCTTTATTCACTAAGGATCCATTGGCACAGCGATTTCCGTATTGCCCAACGGTTTCTGATACCATTCGTGGCCAGGAAGACAATGTTCCGTTTTAAATTAACACAGTTTAGAGCTTCAACTTAACTAAGCGGAAAACCTTTGAAATTAATAAATATCCCAAAAATTTGATAAGTAAGCATTCATAAAACATTTATATTAATAGTAACTTCGTGCCGTATTTTGGCATAGTTTAAAAAACCTTGACTGTATGACTAAACCTTAAGCTCTACACAAAATATAGAGTTAATGAAATAGACTTACTAATTTTTCTCACAAAGCATATAAACCGCTACCATTTGTAACAATGAATTATACATTTCTCTTCACGAACTGGTTGGGTGAGTTGTAACATCGATGAATGAAACTAAACTCCCAGCTTACTTCAAGTCGGCTTATGATTATTATCTGTTAATGTGAAATATTTATACAGAACCTCGTGTGGTCATGTTACGTACACCATTTACATTGTAATTACTACTATCGATACTACATTCGTGGTAATTATGATTGGTGGTTCTCGATACGTTAATTGCCATATTAATGTGTGTGGGCGTGAGTATGGATAACCCTTTTGCGGTGAACCGAACTTAATTTGATTATATTCTATTGTTCTAAGGAAGACAATAGTGTGTAAAGTAATGGTTCCAGAGATAGATACAAGTGTGTAGACATTGCTGAACACCTGTGCACATTGTTCCATGCAGATAAGTGTATGTGAATGGGACATAAAAATGTAAGTTATTTGCAGAAATGCATATTACTTACATGTTCTACGCCAGTGATTCTCAACCACTGTGCCGCGGCGCTTTTGTGTGCCGCCAAATTTTAAAAGTGTGCCGCCAAATTTTGCAAATATATAATAATTTATTATTTATTTATTTATTTATAAATATTTTTATTATTAGCTTGTAATTAATCCCTTAATAAACGTTTAGTTATTATTGTAGTATATATTAGTTTATTTCGTATATTTAAAGTTTTTGTCATAAACTATTTATGTAGTGTGTTGTAGTAAGTAAATTATTTTTATCTTTTTCTTTGTGTGCCGCCAAATTTTGAAATCGTTAAATATGTGCCGCAATAAAATAAAGGTTGAGAATCACTGCTTTAAAACCTCAATGTTTTATGCCCTCGTCTTAATAATGTGACATACACGTAGTTAAGTTTTATCTTACATAATACTATTAGACCCGACCACGCATTACGGTGATTCAGCAATAATACGTAATGTTATATTTATATGTCAAAATCCGGTGTCACGGTTTTTGTCCGATAACGTTTTGCCATATAAAAACGTTCAATGTGGTAATAAAAATATTGAGATCATTAAATGTATTACGTACTACTCCAGCTCGCAGTGGATCTAGGCTTCATGACGTTGCCAGACAGACCTACACTATATTACTGGTAATAGATCCTAATCAATAGTTCTACCCGTTTACATAACTTTGGCTGACCTCGTGGTCGAGTGGCTAGAGACCCTGACTGCAAAACCGGAGATCGTAGGTTCGTTCCCACACAGGGCAACCGTTTATGTGATGAGCACATTTGTTTGTTCTGTGTCTGGTCGTAATAACAATATCTACATAAGTATTATATTGTATGTGTATATGTTTATCAGTTGTTCGGTTACCCTAACACAGACATTCAATTGCCTAATTTGGAATCGGATAGCCGCGCGTGGAATTGTCCCTAGTTATTATAGTTATTATAACTGGTATTCTATATATACCTTGGTTTCTATACTTTTATTATTAATAGAGCGCTTGTCATTAGCTAATCTGTGGCGGGCATTATTCCCGCCACATGCGACACAACGTGCTCGTCCCGCAAGTGACCTTATTACGCGGTAGCTCGTAACTGCGTAGATTAAATTATAAACATTCTAGAATATTCTCTTAGCAAGTACCCTAATGATAGCATTCGTTTACGATATCAAAGTTTCCAAACACAAATGAAAAAATTATTTCAGAAGTGAACACTTTTTGATGTTTAAGTGATTTTAGATATAACTAATAATACACATCAATTTATATAATGTACGTTGGAAGTTAGTTACTTCATATAAAAAGGGTCAAGATGATTGTACGAGGATCAAGATAAGTTCTTTGTATAATACCGAGAAGCTGGTCTGCAGTTTTTCAATAGAAGATAGTCCATCATATGTAAATAAATAACAGTACTTTTAATTCATTCTCCGTATAACCTAATATATAATTATTATGTATGTACATCAAATTTGACAATTTTTTTCTTACTCGCTAATCGCATACCAAAACTTGAGAACCGTCCACAATGAGACGATTCGGTCTATTGTTGATTCAAAATGGCCGCTGAACATTTGGTGGCTTATTAATTAAACTCGATGACCCACTGAGATAGCCGATGATTTCGCGATTGTTCGCCACAAAGATGTGAACCTGAGCTGTGAACTTATATTGTGACGCGATGTGAACTCTTCTGGAACGATGTGAACCATGAACAGTACCGCCGAGCTTCGAACGAACGAAAGTTAGCAATGAAAAGAGACGAACACGTGAAGGGCTCGATTAATGTTGTCAATTATCAAATTAAATTGTAATTAATATGAAGAATGAACTTCGACTTTCAAAAAACATTAACATAATGCTATCAAATATTACAATTTATTTAAAAGGGCCCTAATTATGTTTCTGTATTAAAAATAGTAAAATAAAGTTAGGTATAAAGTAGCCGAACAGATGAAATACGATGTAACATTCGAACACCAGTTTTTAATTATTTCAAATTTGAAATAAATTAAGGTCATTTTATAAAAAGTAAATCAGTGTTCTTTAATGGATTTAGTTCTTTGAAACCAAATTTAGAATCATTTCACTGTCGTGATTTGCAATCACTTGGTTTTACTAAAGCAACCTTGGCCTTGACTTCTACGCATAAAAGTCTTTCTCGGAAACAATCCGCAACTAAGTAGCGCGTTTGATGCTTGTTCCCCCGCAGCCCTGAGCATACGCAACAGAAAAAAAATTACACTTCATTTCTCACCCTTCTTTATTAATAAAGATCAATAATTAGAACTCAATGCATACTGTATGTATACCTATATAGTTCGTGGTGTGCGTGGATACATCCATGCATACATATAATGTAAACAGTCGTAAATTCTACAAATATATCTGGTTGTAACTGGTTAAAATTGGCGGTCGATAAATAATAAAGGTAAACGTTACAACGAGCTGACGATCAGCAAATTTCCATATTGATAACTTAAATAAACATTATCACAAGTTATTGGGAGATAACCCTATCGGAAGCACACGGCCGCTTCCTGCCGGCGGCGGTCAACGGTTCTCACGTGTGCGCCGCTCAAGAAAACAACGTAATTACATTCCTCACAAAAGTGAAACTGGAGAAAAAAATTAAAGTGTCTACATAGATACATGGAACTTTCGCTATCATTACGGGGAAGCGGAGAGTAGAATGGGTGAACACCGACTTACCAACGGTGACAGATATGTCGTATAACCTCACGACGTATGATAAGTTAAACACGCCTGAATGATATATGAAACTGATTAATTACCTTGAATTGATTACCTTACCTAAGAAACGGGTTCCAGTGAAATTAATTTTACGATGTAACGGAAGGAACATTATTCACAGTTTTTAACGGCGTAATGCTGTACGTGCGAAAAGATTACGGAGATTTCAATATTAGATAATCGGATGTGCGCTTTATTCCCATTATTATAGATCCATTAGAGCCTGGAGCACGCACGGCGGAAGGAACTGACATAATGGCAATTACTGGCGAAGGAGATGGGCTTCTAAACGGCCACACAAGTTGAAAAATAACAATAATAGTAGGCACAGTTCTACACATGACTATCTGATTCTGAATTAGGCAATTAATGCCCGTACTACGGTTACCGGTCAGCCTACGAAAATTGACATACATACTTTTATACTCACTATATATTACTTAAATATATATTTTGAGCACACAGACATAGACCGAACAAACGTTTGTATGGAAATTCTATATGGAAAAATATTCGTTACATGTAGTAGGTATGATTTGCCGCTATAGATTGTATGGTTATCTCGATAACTTCCCGAGTTCCCGATAACGAGTTAAAGTCCCTTCGTTAGATTTCTGTGATAAGTGAACAAACAGACCTTGGTCACGTTGATAATAATATAAAAAAATAACCTTTGCGGTATGTATCGTGCATATGTGTTCAAACAACTATGTACAGCAAATATTTTATGAACATATTTTATCTTCAATACTATTTCCTTTATTTGTTATCCGCTCCCGACGTATCGCGTTATTTTTATAGAACGCTGCCTTGTTAAATTCCCTTGCGTATCATACAGATGGAAATAAATCCTGGCACACATTTTTCTTGCAACAGAGGAAGTAAACAATATTTCTGCAACGATACACCGCTATAAGTCATTATCTACGTGACTTCCTGACGGGGCTTTTACAGTTAAATGCACAGTAAAATAAGATATAGCTTATTGTTTCCCAAATTGTACCATTGCGTTTAAGTTTCACAAGAGCGTGGGTTCCACAATTAGCCAAGAGCTTTTGTGCGGACCGAGAGGTCCCTCGTTACCTTCATTCCGTTACTGTCTGTTACAAAAGTGTGTAATTTCTTCTAAATTTGTGCATTTCAAAATACTCACATGCCGCAACTTGCATACGGGCCGAGTATAAGGCGATGTTAATACGGAGGATTAACCTGAATACTTGCGTTTGTCAAGAATAGCTGCGTAAAATATATTAATAAGCCTATTATTAGGAAAATGTCAATGTGAAATTTAATTAAGACTAATTTTTTCACGGCTTGTTCGTACTCACAGTGCGCTGCGAGAGGTCGGCCACGGAGTCGTGTCTGTGCTCGAGGGAGCCGAGGCTGCAGCAGGAGGCGGAGGACGCCAGGCTGACGGAGTCGGCGCGCGCGCGGTGCGGCGACACCGCCACATGCTTCAGCATGCCGGTACCTGCCAACAGACAGCTATGTGTCAAACAACAACAACGACAAACATCTATATTAATATTTAAAAAAAGGAAATTTTATATCTATTTTATATCTTTACGCACGGATATCTGATTCCGAAGTAAGCAGAGCCTGTGCTATGAAGACCAGACAACTGTCCTCTGGCCTCTTGGTTAATTGGTCAGAGACCTTCACCTCCAAACCGGAGGTTGTGGGTTCGATTCTCACCCGGAACAAGCATTTGTGTGATGAGCTCATTTGTTTGATCTGTGTATCGGTGTAATAAAAATATGTAGTAATAAAAATATTAAAATGAGTTTTAAAAATAAACCCACCAAAATAAAACCATATTTTTTTACGTTTAACTGTCACCATCAGTTTAACATCGCAAGTAGGAAGTCGTGAGCATCATTATAAAACACTAGAGCATCCCTTTATACGTTCAGCACATGTTGCAACCCCTATTCTATTGGGGCGGTCTATTCGAGGAAAGAGGTACCTGACCGCTTTTATTGTCTTAGGAGTCTCATCCTTGAGTTTTAAAACTATTTCAAGAATGTCTTGTTTATGGCACACAAATAATTTATTTGTATTATACCGTTTTTTAAATTATCAGAAAGTTACGATAGACCGCAAAAAAATATTCATAGCTAATAAGAATTCTTATCAACTAAATTGTTACCAGTAATTAACCTACGTAGCTGGACCTATGTAAAGGACATAGCACCATATACAATATATGATTTAGAAAAACAATTCTACGATGTACTTTTGAAATGCCACTACAATTGATTTCAGCTTCAAATTTGCGCATGCCCCTCATGACAAAGTGAGGGAACGACTGTACAAAGGACACGTGTAATTTATACAAAAAATCCTCAAAGCATTTTGCTTGATTAATAACCGTGTAATGACCATTTAAAGCAACGTGGCCTAAAACTAGCTGCTCATAATTATACAGTTTTGTTCAGGTAAAGGTCGCGGTGCGGTGGGCGGGGAGGGAACAGGGTTGTACCAAAACTCTAAAACGCCTTAGAAAATTTCTATCTATGAGAGAATTACATTACGTACCATTTGAACGGACTTTTGTGAAAAATAAGACAATTAAAAACACAAAATTATGTAGCGTAGATTTTTTTACATAAAACTGTTATTAAAGAAAGATTGTAGTAGATTTATTAATAGTATTGTCTCATTTAGACCTACGAAATCAGTCATTTATATTATTGACATGAGCTTTGAAGCTGACAACCCTACACATGACAACGCACGCGCATCCGGTGAACCATTTGCTGAACAATTACTTGGTTCTGCGATTCTGTGCGTCATTGTCAACTCTTTAGACTAAAACATTGTAACATAGAATTTATTTCTTAATATTTTATTCATTTAGATTTACATAGCAATTAAATGCCTGTGTTATGGTAACCGGACAGCTGATATACATACCCAAACATTTGTCCTGTATGGGAATCGAATTATCAACCGCTAGACTTTTATTAACATATTTTCTACGGACAACAATTACCATATTCCTCCACATTGTGCAATATTCGTTTTTAGTGCGACATAAAATTAAAGCAACATAACACGGTCAAGAGATCTGACAACGTTGGGACCGGATCCATTGAGCGCCGTCGATTCCCACGATTAGCAAACTAGTCGATCACGAATATATTTTGATTGCACACTCCAACAAACAGCCAGACCGTCCACCTAATATTACAATGCAAAAAGTTTGAATTTGAAAATCGAAGGCATATATTGTTTGTCTATAACATTTACTAAGGCTAAGACAATTCCGTTTCGATTTGATTTCAAAAATAGTTTTTTTTTTAAATAAAATGTAATCTTTAACTCGGTGTTAATGTTATTGAACCGCAGGGGGCAGCGCTGTACGACTGTTGTCGGCAGGCAGTTAACATTTAAGGCTGTTGTTATTCCAATCGGCGGTTGTGCAATAACGCGAACAATGGGCAACGCCTACCAGCTTATGCTATAATAAATTAGATGAGTTTTGAAAACAACGCTTTGTTGTGGAATTGTGGTACTTGCCAAGTTTAGTGTTCCATAGGTACACCAAACGATGTACCTGTATATACCGTATAATAAATAAAACAATTTGACATTTATAATATTACTTTGTTTCCGCTCCAATGCCCAAAATTCTGTTTGTCGTTTTCTTTCGTCGTTTATACTAAAGAAGGTCATCTCAATAACCAGGAGTAGCAACACATGTTACCATCTTCGAATAACAGTATTCTAACGAACACTAACCGTGCCCGGTTCTTTTAACATTTAATTGTATTCAACTAATGTACCTTTTGATACTAATGGTAGTATATGAATATAATTTTACATGTATTTCAACTGTCCTTTTACAGGAAATCAATATTGACGATCAAACCAACTGTTCACACAGCAATATGTGACAACGGTCTAAAACAAAACATTTGTTCAAATAATGACTAAACGTGGGCCGTTATTACAATATTGGATCAAATATAGACTCCACGGCCGAACTCGGTTACTCAATCCGGAAATTGTACACATATTTACATATAATTTTGTACTTAAGCGATACTAACATTCTTAATATACATAACCGTACATTCAATTAAGTATCACTCCTTGTAAAGGTTGGAAAACATCGTGAGTAAGCCAGCACATCTTAGGGTTGTACACATTGTTCTCTAAGGTGTCAGAAGGCTGACAATCCACACTTGGTGGATATGACATTAAGCCCTGATGCTGAATGAAAAACCGTGGCTAAGAGTGGAAGAATAAAAATATAATTTTTTTTACTTTTTAACCTGTCAAACAGACAGACGGTTCACCGGATGGTTAGTGGTCACCGTTGCCTATGGACATGTGCATCACCAGAGAAGTTACTAATGCGTTGCAAGTTTGCACGGATAGCTCTTTTAACGCCTTTCTTGAAGAGCTTCGTGTTATAACGCTCCGGGAATACTTCAGGTGGAAGTTCATTTCACACTTCATGAACTAAAAACGAGCGTGCAAACCAAACTGTGCAGGAGCGCAACAATTGACCTCTTAGTGATGTGGTTAGAGAGCCCGAATGCTAAACAAGAGGTCGTAGTGTCGATTCCTACCCAGAACAAAAATTTGTGTGACGAGATCCTTTATTCGCTCAGTGGCTCATGTAATAAAAATATCTACATATATACGTACGAGTATCATACCTATGCATAATTTGTCTACTTACCACAACTCAGGCATTTAATTGCCTTATTCGGAACCAAGTAACCGAGTATGGAATAGCCCTAATTATTATTTGGAGTACATATTTGTATGGCCGATTAAACAATAAGTTGACATTTGACGTCAATTTCCGTAACGCGCATTAACGCGCCGCGTTTGTTTTCGCAGCTGATTGGAATTCCGATAGCGTCGACACCGCGATGCTCATTTGGTTTCACTCACTTCAGATGTGTTTGGAAATGCGTCCGATTTCAATCGACTGTTGTTCGAGTAATTTATAGCGTGCATTGTGCATAAATTGTGCACCGACGGACATATTTCACGTGTAAACGAATTGATTTAACACCAACGTCGACGAAAACAATAATAAGATTACGTGGCACTATAAGTGTATGAATAATAATGTAAACGCAAAGAAATTATATGTTTGTTTGATTTCTCAATTCTAGCACCTGTAGCATGATTGAAGTTGTATATTACCTTCTTTATAAGAATAATTTTAACTAAAAGGTCAAAAAATACATCAAAGAAAATCTTTTTTCTGTTCGGCAGTATTATCCTTCTTTCTTAGTCTGTTTTTCAAACCTTCATGTAAACATAATTAAAGACGTCTAAAAACCTCATTTCAAACAATAAACATCGAATAGTATTAAAAAATCAATTCTAGATTCACAATAAAGAGTTCACAGAGTTCATTCGCCTCTACATGTAAAATTTCGTCTCGAATCTGTATATCGTACACAAATATAATATTCCGCGGTGACTTGACCGCATGTTTACTAATAGCCGAGTAAAATGCAACCGCATCCGACGTGGAATGACCGCGAGTGGCGTTCAATGCCGAAAATGGTGTGTACGCGACTAATTAACATGGGAGTTTGTGGAGGAAACCTTAATCCACGGGATGTGGACGGGTTACGAAATTATAAACACGCGCTGGCCTGCAGTGACTCGTTAAAACTTCTATTTTAGATTACTTGCCTGCATCAATGACAGTTATTGACGTCGCAGTGCAGGCGATTAGCGATGAAATATATCGCAACGGCGCCACCACCGACCAGACCAGTCGTTTAAAAAAATGTTTATATACCCACTTTATAGGTATAATATGGCCAAAAACTCAGCTGTACCATATAATTTTAACACAAAACAATGGTAAATGATACATTATTTCAATCAAAGTAATAATAAAATCAATCTACATTTATGTTTAACTTGTTTACCGTTTGAGAAAATACTGTTCATTGCTATGTATTATTATGAACAAGTAGAAATTATTCCTGAAGTTTAGGTGCAGAAATATGTAACAGATCCTATACATATTGCTATATACATAACTTATTGCTATTCAGAATTGGACTGCATAATTAATTTAGGTGTAATTCTTTCCTCTTTTATCAGACCCTTTTCTCGCCTGCTATGGAAAAGATCCTTTACAGATGTACATAATTTCCGTAAATACCTACACTTGCGCAAAGATATTTTATAAGTAGTAGGTGCGTAACCTACATTCCTTTTTGAAAGTGTAGTACGAAATCGAAGTTCATGTTTATTTATGTTTATCGAATGATTACGCTTAGTGACCAAAAATTATAATCCCGTTTCATTTTTAAGAAGGGGAAATCATGCCATGAGGCAATGCAAACGCAGTCTTTGAAAATACCAATCTTGATCCAAAGTTCATTGCAACCATATCTATGTCCATAGGGCTGAGTGGATGCCTCACTGATAATTTCAAGCTGCAGCATACTCCACCGCGCTTCCCCATTGAGAATTGATGGAAATAAATTTTAAACTTAATAGATTACTTCAATCTCTTTGATTTCTACAGTTGCATGGTTATTATTAAACCTATCAAACAAAATTCCGTGGAATTTGAATTAAATAATCAGTGTAATAATAGATCAACACTAAAGATTACCTAATAAATAAGCAAATAATTTAACACGTAATATAATTTCTACATCTTAATTTAATTAAAGAATTCGGATGCGACTAGATTTGAAGACCTTCAAGTATTCCACTTCCACCTCAATATAAACTCTGCGTTTATTATGCTATGTAGCTCAATTACAATAATTTTTTAACGTGAGCAATAACGTTCAGGCATGAAAACCAAAGTAATTGTTAAATACATTACATTTTTACTGTTTTGTGTTGTTGACTCATCGACTGTTATAAATATAAATTTTTAATTTAGGTCCAAAGTCATGATGAACAGCATAAAGTAAGTATGAAAATTTAAGTTTTTTTTTTGTAATGTAATGCGTACATTACGTACTTTGCAACAACGAAAAATTAATTTAGACAAAGTATGTTTGGAACCGTTTGAAAAGCTGATGACAAATTATGGTACTTTTCTTGATATCTTAAATATTATGATTAACTATTATGTCATTTGATACACATCAAAAGCGCGCGAAAGACATAGCACAGATAATAAACAGATAGTACGCGACCCCAGACTAAACAAGTCGTAATTCGATAATGACAGAAAGGTTATAAATAGAATATGACGGGTAAGTCTAGATGCTCACCAGGCAGACAGTAATGAAACTAGTATAAACGATCGCGCACTAAATACGGTTATGTAACGCAAATGACTGAATACAATACGATACGCCACGCGCAAGAGATTATCATAATTTTTAATAAAGAAAATATTAATGATTCACAACAGCACGCAATAATATTATAACTGGTGAGAGCCTAGCTTCAGCGATGGTAGGTCATTGTTCTTGCAATTCGATCCATAAATCCGTACTCACACTCGCGTAACTACGGATTCGCGTAACGCAGTAACGGCACCCAGTCGTATCTGGTTACACTTTTACTTTACACTTCACGAGAGCAATGAAAGCCTCCTTGTTCGTGATTGCAGGATGAGATTGTAATATGATTATGTTTGATTCCGCAATGCAATCGTAACCCCTTGTATGACTTGTTCTGTTGAAATATAACCAAAAGGTCACGGTGAGAGATAGGTTTAAATTCTTAATTGAATCCGTCATTCTGCCATATTTATAAAAATGTGTTCAAATCGTAAAAAACTAAATTGTGATTTTATGACATTTTTTTAAATCTGCAAAATCAAATATTAAAAACCTCCATTCTTACAATTTATTCATATTATTCAAATGGACAAGAAATAAATACATACTACAATGGTAATACGGGGCAATGAAATTTCATGTTGTAATTAGTTTGCATTCCAAATCTCATTTTAATTTTTATTGAATTGCAGCATTCTAGCAATAATTCCTTCTTCCCTATATAATGCAACAAGTAAGTTCCTCTCGGTGGCTTTGTCTTATAAATCGTAATTTAAAGTAATACAAGTTAAAAGCAAAATCCAAAATTACTTGTAAAGTCTTACCTACACGTTAATATTTATAAATAACAATGAGGACTTAAGAACTAATGCTAATTCGGTGTACGGCGAGCGGAAGTTCTGTCTGTCCGTATATGTTCGCAAAAAGTCCCAAATCTTCACATGTCATACAAACGAGTCGCAACAGGGTCCGAATATTAACGAGACATGTTTAATGACAGCATCACTTTATATTTCGAACACGTTGGCTCGATGAAAGGGTTTTTATAATACCTATGCATTGATAGATTGTGAGGCTAAATAATTTACCGTACTTTTTGTCTATGGTTTACGTTACCACAAAAATATTATCTACGCCTGAGTTATATTTAAGTGTCATTCTAATGTCAAATGTTACCAGTTATGATGGAAATATACCTAGCATTACTACCATTTATATATGTATATACCCCTTTTCTATGATTACTACCTCACAGACTTATAATAACAATGCTATTCTTAAAACTTGTACGTAAAAACCTACACTAAAAAGAAACATTGGTAGTATAGTCATTTTTAAATATAATTTTATTTCATATTTCAAGAATTTTATTATAATTATTTATTAATATGTATTAATTACATTTATAATATAAATATAAATTGAAATGGCAACATTAATTCGCGTGAATAGTATAAAAGAATTCTATTGACTATAATTGAAGTGAAAAAGTGCAATTTTTTTACTTGTGCTTTGGCAGCCGTAGGTCTTTCCGGCAAGTGCGAGAGGCTTGGAGCATGCTGCACCACGCTATTCCTCTGCGTATTTAATACTACTGATTAAATCCATTGCCGGATGATTTTAAGCAGCCTTTAAGTCTTCAACGATGTTACTAACGATGACTGACTAACTGCTTAGCGTGCGTTTCGAAACACTCATCCGATTTTTAAATACACATGTATGTTCTAATGTATTATTTCTCATATTCAAACCGTGAAAACACCAATATCACACGGTATACAACACTAAAATATTCCCATTATCATTCCGAATGCAGCCTATTCACTGTCCGACAATTATGCCAAGACGCCCACTGGCACGTGAGTGGCATGCTTTAGCTATTTTCTATCACTTATCCAAACAACCATTTCGATTCATAATTCTGTACATACCGCAATAAAATTTAAGATGGCTGATGATAAATATAGTTGAATATATTTTTTAACACCGGCAAGACATTACACTTATGACTGTGCAGGTTTTTAATCTAGCGGCAAATCGAGCTTTTAAAAAAGCATGCACTGAGCCCAATATGCAGTAGATTCTAATGCGATGTTGTCAAGTAAATTGATATATTTTCCGATTGCATATGAAAATCCCATAGTGGACGTACACATTAGATGCTTTTTACTAACGACAGTGGTAGAGATACTGGCGAAGGCTGTAAAACGCAGTATATGTCGCTCGTCTGTACGCGCGAATGATTTAAACGAAGGTTGTACAATAAATAAATGGGACATTGTGGGATCGCGGACGTCGACCGCGCGGCATTCGGTTGTTACGCATTCATCTCGCGTGCACATATCTTACGATTCTCACATCTAGTTGACAACACATTACAGTTTAATATCAACTCTACTATCATTAAATTACAGTTTACCTCGCGACGGCCATGGTGGCTGTACAAGAAAGCCCTTTGTTTGTCTGATGCAAAGGAGAAAAATGGATTTTTGAACGAAACGAAGGATGTGTGCGAAAATTATTCAAAATCAGTTATCATTGTCACCTTTGTTAACTCAGTAGTTTAATCTAATGAATATTTAATTTGAATATTTCTTTTTTACTCAGAAATGTGAAATTGTACAGAATATTTCATTTGAATATTTCTTTTTTAAAACTTTCCGACAAACTTGTTTATTGTTGTTTTCCCTTTCTCGCCTATAAAATTGTTTTCTCAAATTTTCAACGATTTTCACGGGCGCGTGAGTAAAGCCGCCGTTAACTCCTTTTATATTATATAAAAATGTTTGCGTGTTAAATCAAACACGCGAGCGTACAAAGATGGCCGAAGTATTTTGTTGGCAACGAAACAAACCCGACCGTGGCTAAATAATATTAAAAGACGCTTTCTCACGCCATTCGCGACTACAGGCCGTTATAAAAACATCGAATGTACTAATTACTCGCGTGTAGGATGACCATTCGTCCTTTATTCCATAGACACTGTCTTTTTCTTATTGTACACATTTTTTTTATTAGAGCCGGAAGAAGTGAGTTCGATTCCCGTGCAGTATAAATATTTTGTATGAATTTTATCTAGCTGGATGTGAAATTGCATGTTAATCGGCCCGGTTACCGTAACACAGGCATTCAATTACCAAATTTGGAATCAGGTAGCCGTGTGTGGAATTGTCCGCATTATTATTATTACAGTTCATACAACGATGACCGTAAGTCTAAACCAGTTTATAAGATAAAGGCAATTATTTTTAAAAGACAGGTTAAATTAGGATATACAGTACAAGTAAGATTGTATCGCATATCTGAACATCGTATCGGCCCTTACTAACTAATCACGTGTAATTGAAATATACACGTGTGTGTGTCGTATACCATACGCTATTATATCGCACGATATTACGATTGCTGGATAGATCTTGAAGGCATTAATGTGAATGAACCGTTTCTACTACTTTTACTTCTTACGCATTAGGTTTCGCCGTGGCTACGTCTGCCCTTTTACTTGATGTAACTAAAGCATTAATCTTCTTTGTCAACGTCGACATTTCGGTCAGGTGCACTGAGGGTTTCGGATTCGATTCTCCGTCGGTCATTCGTCTGTATGATGAATTTAATTAAGAACGAAAAAGTTATAATTCTGAAAATTATCACATTCACAATACTTAAAAATGTATTAAAAATAAACCTGTGCTAAAACTACGAAACACGGCTCATGAACAGATCGCAACATTTTCCCAATGTTTCTTATGTTTTTCAATTATATTTAACATTAAATACTCCATTACGTGCGTGCGTTTGTGTGTGTTCATATGCTTGCGTTTGTGTGTGTTTATGTGCGTGTGTTGTGTCTATGGTACCCGAGACAACGCGACAGTCCAGCGCTGTCGTTATCCAAATTGGTCATCAAACCATAATTTCAGACACATCCGTTGCTTTATCGCGTTTAAAACCGTTCGTGTCTTAATATGTCTGGCTACCATCAAGTCTGGATACCGCTAAACATACCCACTTAGTCATAGAACGTGCTTCTTCTGTCTCTACGGCTGGAGTTGGCACCGACTAGAAGTAGCACGGTATTATCATTATACTATCACACCAAGACTCTAAGTGGGTAAGCAAAACACCGAGTGCCAAATGACCCTATCCTACAGACCCGCACTTCTCTTCATGCACGCCGGTTTCGAACCGAATTAAAGCAGTGTAATATTTTTTCTTTTATACGTTAAGATATTAAAAAATATATTAACTTCGGTGCACCCTAAAACTGTTGAAAGCGGTCTGAAGCCATATAAGGAAGATCTTTTGTGGAATTAGTGCGCGCTCGCTTCTGTCCAATTAACCATTAATTAAGTAAATGGTGTCCTTGCGTCGTCGCACTGGAATTCATTAGAATTTGTAAAAAACGAGCGAAGCGCTTCTTTCACTTGTTGTTTGCTTTCATTTTTCTCTTGACGGTCGAATACTTCGTTTTTTTAGAGTGAATACTGGTACATTTAGGTTGGAAGAAAACCGTAACCAGATTTTCTCAGAAATGAAACACTTTTCAATAAAATAAAAACAGTTTTAACAAACTACATTTGAACGTTAATTACGCAATTGAGCTATTTTAGTCTTTCTGCATCTATTGTTTTACAATTCTATTTTATGGCAACCACTTAATTCAATTAATTAATTGAATAAAACTAATTGATTAATGAGGCAAAAACCGATAGTTTGACCTTGACCATTTAGTAAAAAATTAATTGAAGTGGTGATTAGATTTCACAAAGCTCTTTTGATTTGGAGCATGACATGAGTCTTACTCGTATACTCTAACCAAAGTTGTAAATATCTGTTTTTAATTCTGCTTAAAAATTTCTCGAACATTCATAAATTACCAACTGGACGTCGTTTTTAAAAATGTGTACGTAGCATGGATACATAAATCACATCGATAGACGATAAGAAAACTGTGCAACTGCATGTTGATAATGTATTATGAAAATATCCGGAGAAGTCTAAACAAAAAACACGTGTTATCTGGTAGTGGGGGCATGCACTGATAGTGGAGTATACTTTGTTAGTTTGGGTCAAGCGATAAACAAGATACGGGCGATAGTAAAACCGTTTTCCATTATATTTTACTGCTTATCAAACTTTATGAAAACTAATAACTTTCAAAATGTGTACGGCGCAAAAATAGTTATACTACAGCCCCTATATGTGAACGTGTAAGTACTGTAAAACTTTATTTAACAACTGTATTCTGTAACAAAATTTAACGAAAAATGTTTTTAAAAAAGCGGCTCTAGTATTTTGAATCAATTTTTTTATCAAAGTAAATTTTTCATCGTCTGCCACTGGCAACACATAAAAGGGAAGTATAAGAAATTAAAAAAAACAACGTAATAAATGTTGACGTAAATCTTCCTCATTATGTGTCATGAGAGACGTTAAGCGCGAATACGTATGAGTAATACGGAGAATAGCACAGCTGGGCGGCCAATTGAGCCAAATAAGCGAGGCGCCAAGCTCCACTGCCACCAGATACCATCTAAGTCGACCACATCTACTGCATCACCACATATATTTATAGAATACCTGTAGTTGGATGTTTACCATTCAAAAATAACCGCGGCTGGACATTGATAACAATATCTTTGATCATGCACAACGGGAATCAACAAAATATCATCTTTAAAATTATTTCAAAGGTTTGAAGTGTGATTGTTTATTTTTGTAGTGATTATATTAATGATCAATATTAGAATTTTATTGTATGATCTACATTTCTTGTAATAACCTTAAACGAGGAAAATAAAGGTCGGACGGTATTCGACCTTACTACGACGCTATCATACAATTTGCATTTTAATTTTCCCATAAAAAATTTACTTGTATTTGTTGTAAAATAAACCGCGTAGAATTATTGAAAACACTAAGTGCATACTGTTGTTTTGGCTCATATAGTAGGCTTATCTGGTTACCTAAAAGTTATAAACAAATATTGCTTTGGAAGCAAAGGGTTTAACCCAATTCGTTTGTTTGGCTAGCCGGTTTATCAACGAATAACTAATAATAAAACGATTCTTATCGGTCCGTTTGCGTAGCCTTCGTTTCGGACGGATGCTGTTAGGAACGATAGCTGAGCAAATATTAAGTGTGGAATTATATCAAGGGCAGAGCATTGCTACGGACCTTCTTCGAATTCTTTTAAAGTAAATGTATCTATACGATCAAAATTAGCGGCTGTTCTCAATATACTAGGTTTAGTATCAAAATTCACGTACCGCTAAAATACAAATTAAATAGAAAGATTTTTTATGTAGAAAGGCAAATGCATTCGTCCTTTACAGCCATCATATTGTTTATTACCGTTACCACGATTTAATGTAACTAATAAAATATTTGAATGTTATTGACCTTAGGCTCACATTTTCGTGACAAACTTCTGTCCGGTTGCGTAATCGTATCGGTCAGTCAGTCAGTCTGTTCAATGTATGATTTTCGGCTCGACGTGTGAAGTGTTCGCATACATAGATCTCCAGCTCTATTTGAATGTCTCATATATTTTGTAATCACTATTATAGTAAGCACAATATAAACATCTTACACTGGTAAAAATTGTGAAATAAAATAATGAACATTCTCATGCGATAACGTAAAATATTTAGATTTAAAAGTCTGAAATGACGTTACTCGTTCGGCCCTCTTTTTCACACAAAGGGCAACGTCCATCATTGGAATGCCAGTTGATCCAATAATATTATCTTCGAGTCTCAGTGCAAGTGCAGTAAAAACGCGCAGTCACTTTTAGTATTTAATATGAACTACTTTCAACGTTTCTTGCGCCACAAAACGTTTTACAATCTTTTCAATTACCGAACGATTTATAAAAGTTTAGAATTTACGAAGATGGATTCTACATTTATTTTGTTTTTTTTTAAATCTACTCCAATTCTTGATTTAATAAAATAAGTCTGACTCACTGCCTTTAAAGTAAAAAAAATATTAATTTGCACATGCGTTATTACGCGAATTTGTCTTTGCAAAGCCACTCCTAAGTTTGTGTTTCTTATTATTGCAGAGTATACATTCGTCATTTATTTTAAACTCCGTTTCCACAGCGTTACATTCTGTTCTTTTATCGTAACATATCGTACATATACCTACATAATATGTACAGTCCTTTACTCGCAGGCATGCATGTCAAGCTCGAGTTGGTACAGATAATTAAGAAGCGCGCGAAACAGGTACGATCTGTCACTGTCAGTTTAAAGACTGGTAATGTTCGCAGATTCCAGAATATTTGTATTATTGAGCAGCGCTGCGCATACGCACGATACGTCGCGTGGCCGTGAAGAATGCATTTCTAGTTTAGGAGAGACGCTTTCCCCGTCAGATAAATTGTTGTTGTTTGATTCAACATAATTGTGTTAATTGTTAATTGTTGGAACTGGTACTGTTGGCTGTTAATGTTGGCGGACGGACGCTAATATTTCTCAGAGACAGCATTCTTGCTAAGACTGTGTTGGCAATTGCGCTTTATTGACTTTTGAATTTTAACACTTAACTGTCTATACTCAAAAGTGAAATACATTTTCTTCAAATACTGTTTCGAAGCTAATATGAATTTCTTGGTTCAGTTATGTAACAAGATTCTTTTTAAAGCACACATCCATAACAATGTCAATGAACAAAGAACATACATATTTTGTTTCTATTTGTATTAAAAGAGCCCCGTTCAAGATTTCCTTTGTTGAGTGTTTGCTTTGTATACCTCCGATACCTACACGAAGACAGAAGAAAATCAATGTTGCAAGAAGGTAATGACAAATCATCAAGGAGGTCAATCGATGAGTCATCCTGAATCATCGGCTAGTTGGCGCTTGTCGCTTGTATTCTGAGAATGTTTACACCTTGTCCATTTTATAGGTACAGTCAAACCAGTCACATTTAGGATTCATCATCATCAGCCGACATGAGCACACTGCAGGACCTAGGCCCCTGCGAGAACCCGCCACCGAGGGCTCCATTTCCAACTATTATTTTTTATTATTATTATTTCATCGTTGCCGATTATATTTTTACTATTAAAGAAAACAATTAAAAAACAACTTACTATTATTTTTTAAACTGGTACGGATGCAATAATACAGTATGAATTTTGCAAATCCACGGAACAACCATATTCGTGTTGCAACTACATGGAAAAACCTAGTTTCGATTCAAAACAACCGCCACGTTTTTTCTTGAACAAATTTTTTAGCGTTAATATACAATATTTTCACACCTACATAAGCGTTTACTTATTTTGACGAGTTACCAAATCATTCACTCCTGAGCGGGCACTGACCCAACCGTCGAAAAAGGCGTACGTATTTTATATTACATGTTTTATATTATAATAGTACGTTATACAATAGATGTATACGGTATATAAACCACGCTACACAAAATGCGGAAACATAATAAATTAGAATCAATGGAGATTCATTCAACGGCCGTCATAGATTATGAACGGCATAAATTGACCGTTCAACGCGACTGAATGATATTTGACGTTTGAATCATAGATCAAGTATAAATGAGACGGGCGTTATGGCGTCACTAATGTGAATGAGAGTAATCAATTCAATTTGGTCGTGGATGTCGACTTACAGAACAGATGTATTCGAAGGCTGCGGAATGAAATCATACTGTTTTGTTTAAATTTCGAATAAATATAGCCTACCACGTAACACAATTACCTTGTATTGCCTCTTCCTACATTTGAAAAGTTGTAATCGACACTACAGATCCAAAGATCACAAGACATGAAAAAAAACATTACTAAGAATAAAAGTCTGTATTTCATTAGGTTGACTTTACCGAACAAACAATGTAGGACGTTGTGAACGATGTTTCAAGCCTGCCCAGCAGGAGAACACATTTAACAGAAACGGGTAAGAGAAATCCATTACAGAACATTTTATTATAAACCAATATTGTGTAGCTTATATATGTTTTTGATTATCATCAGATAGTGGCGAAACAAAAACAATTTCTTAGAAACGCCTTCAGTAAATGTTGTTTAATACTCCGTAACGAGCTGAGGGCTTGAGTCAGCGTGCTATCCTTCAACAAACACGCCCTTATCTCGCGAGAATGAAATCTGAATCCAGACGCGCATCATCATAATGTTTTGCATTAATGACTATTCTCGTGCGAGATCAAATTGCCTAGCTCGGTGCTTTCAGTTGATTGCAGTTACTTAAAGCGTGTCGTTGTTCTAAATGTAGTATTAAATTATTTTTATTATACCCAGATATAAAAAACAAACGTGCTCGTCACACAAATGTTACCTTGATTGGGAATCGATTCCACGACCCGCAGTTTAGCAGTCAGATTCTGTTAGCACTAGAGCAAGTGGCCAGTCGAATGAGCGAAAACTTCCTAACTTCCATAACCAATCTGAGCTGCAGCCAGAAGACGAGGCCGCTGACAAGTGTCGCAGTGTCGCAAGCGTGCTCGAGAGCGTGGGAGCCGGCGCCATTGTGCCCAGTTCCCAGGCATCTGTAATAGTAGAGCAAAACGCGCGAATCGCGACAATCGCACAACTTTGCGCAACGCCCGCGGTTCTCCGTACCTTATTAACCATTATATTTTAATCATAATTATAAATCATGTTCGTTCTGCCACGTATACACATACGAAATGCGGAATGAATTTAGTTACGAGATAGGTGTTCCCGCGTACTGGCAGCAAATTCATTATATTTAAAAAAAGATAGCATTTGAATGCTGTTCATAAGCCTTTATATACATCTCTATGTTATGAGCTATACTCTTACAAATAAATGATATTATTATCATTATTTACATACAGTAAACTAAACTACAATTTAATATATTGTGTATGTTTTAATTTAAAAATATAAAATAACTACGAATGGAATTTGCGCAATCATAAATATCAACAGGGTTTCAAGCACGAAGTGCAAACAGACTCGGTTTTTTCCAAGTCTCGGTAAAAAGCAAAAACACGGTAATCCTAAGTAAACATAGGAGTAAACCAGACGTTCCTCAGCAAATAACACTGCCTCAAACATGGTACAGCTTGCTAAGCTACCGGCCGAAACGAATCCTTCGGCAACAAGCAACTAATTGTAGCAGTAGCTTTTAAAGTCACCTTTACTAATGTCCACAGTATTGGTTTTATTATGAAAAAAACGTGTTTTTGGTTTTTCAGTGTGTAAGTAGGCTTGCGTTGTACTTCGAGATACCTGATGGTAAGCAAGTTGCAGTCTAGGATGTAGTACGGTTGCCTACAACGTGCCGTTTTACTCTTCTTCTGAATAATCTCAAGTTATAAGTTTGACATTGTCAAATGCGTAAGCAATTTTAAAACCTTGTCATAGAGTTAGATGTATAAAATCCATTGTGTTAATATTATTTCCAATATATCTTGACGATTTCTAATAAAATAAAAGTATCATCAATAACAGATTAATTGATATTCCTAGCCATGAATCGAAGCCTGCAGTCCGTGAGAAAACGATGGAGCCAGTGTTTTTGCGAGGCGAATATTTCAAGGGCTGTCACACGCACGAGTGGGAACATGCCAGTGACTGACTATATACATATAAGACAGCTTCGATATAAATAAGTCCGCGAGCTTGCTGAACAAAGCCGAATAACGATAGCTAAAACATTGTGTGTTTTTAACTTTATACCTTGTAATGAATAAAACAATTTGAATCTGAATTTGGCCACTTTCACAAAAACGGAGTCAGACACGAAAGGTCTGTTTGAACAAATTTTACAATTCTTTGGACACTTTCATAGTTACTATTACGGTGTGCTTAATTAAAATTTAACCCTAATAATTCATATGAAATATATTGTACACGAATATCATGCCATACCAACAGTAATTCGAGTAGTAAATCGGCACACAAACTTCATGAAGCATACACAGACACACCTTGGTTGATATTTCTATGTGACTTGGTACTATCTTATATAAAACTTATTAGCAACCTCCAGAAACCATAGTATACATTTTATGCATACTTTTTTTAATATTTTGATAGTTAATTATTGCTATCCACACTACGCGACATACATAGTGTCAGCCCTATGTGAACATCAACAAGAATATTTGTACCTTCTTTACTGTTTTAATAGCTGAGAAAACGGATCGCGGAATGATGTATCCATTGTCACTAAGAATATTCGCAGAACTGTACAAACGGTTGGACAGTACACAATCAATGGTGTATTTCTTATGCCCAGTTACATCTTATACCTTACTTATATCTTACCAACTTGTACGGCAAACGAACGCTTTTGTCAACAACAGATACGACTACCTACCATTACACTAATATCTATCCTGATTCAGAATCGAACCTGCAACACTGGCTTAATGAATTATGGATATGTTTACAATTCATTGAATCACCGATCAAAAAGTATAAATAATGTGCTGCTGAATTTTGTCAATTTGCTTATATAATTTAGAAAATATCATACGACCTTGAGGGTTATCGGCTATTAAGATTTAATTTAATAATGACTGCAAACAAAAACAGCACAAATTACAATTTTATATAGAAAATTATAATAACACAAAAACCTTAAATATATTTTCTTTAACGTTTTTTGGACAATTTTTCATGTCATTCTTCTTGCGATCTGCCCAATTAAGTTCGCATGGAACCTACTTAACTAGAACCAAATTAAATTGGATATCTTAACAAACCTTAAAGAAACCTGCGATCGATTTAAAACACCCGAATCCAAAACGAATCATGACGAAATTCAGCAAGCTTCATTAACGTGACGAACGTTATTTTAAACGGGTGGAATCGATCGCAAAATAAACAACTTTTGAGCGTCTAGCAGTATTACCAACATTACATGTTAAATTTCGGCGATATTCTGTAATACTGCTGGCAAAAACAAAGTTTGCAAATGGTTTTTCGTAAGGTTTCGTATAGGTACATGTTTTGTTAGACATTCTGTTGTGAACAGCCAATTTGTTTCATTGTGTCTTTTTGTTATTTGACACACCGTTTTTACGTTAACATGATTGATTGGAAAAGTAAGGTGACCTTATGAAGTAATCGATAAAAAGAATCTGTTGAATAAACGCGAAATATTTTTAGAAAATGTTTTTGTTTCTCAGTAACGGTCGGCCACATTGACTCATCTAGAAAAAACACAAATAGACAAAAAGGAACACCGTAATAATCGCTCAATCAACCAATCAGGAGATTAACACTTAAACTACAAGTGACGCTGTGTTTAGAAGCAATCTAGCAATTGTTCCTAAATAGCTCGACTACGCAATGCTGCAATTAAGGGCATTCTAGATCATCGTGTAGAGTCAAGATGGAGACGATTACGACCTCCTTGTAAGTCAACGACGTTCGATCCAATGTACTAAACCTTAATCATTTCAGCGGAAACGTAAAGTCGGTAGTGTAATGTAAAGTTAGGTTCAAAATACAAACCCTGTGTAATTCCCATATCTCTACGTACACGCATTTTCAAACTTTCGGTTGAAATGGTACAACAGTACTATCAACCTCTCCATTTTAACCTGTTTTACCCTGGGCTAGTTCAAAAAACATAATACGATAAAGCTTTATTTCCATTATTATAACCTTATATTTCACATTTCGGAGTTCAAAACTAACGAACAATCATATAAACTTGATATACTTCAGCACCGGCTAGTGTTGAGTTATTCCAACATAAATATCGTAAAAAACATACACATGATTTTTTTTAAATTTAAGCCAACTGTTATAGTTACACCAACATCCATTAATAAATAAATGGATTACCTTTTCCAATTTACCTTGACGATAAGTGTTTCAAAAATGTAATTTCAATTACAAAAGTTCAATTATAATATAAAATTAACTAGTATTAAGACAGAAGCTAGTAGCGTGCATTGTAATTCGACGCGCGCGCAGCCTCGGCCCGGTAATTGCAACTGGATCAGGTCTCAATTGGATTGATCTATTTTATTCAAATTACTACCAGCTCGCATGTATTTAAGATTCGGCACGGCTCATCGACTGATGTAATCCAACGTGGTTCGATTAACGCGAGTAAGACTCAAGCTCATACTTCAAATGGGATTTGCCGAAGAGTGCAACTGAAGGATTGACGACGCTTTAAAAGTTTACGATACTCACAATAAAGATGTTAAGGAAAAGTGCTCAACGCTCTCAAGGTACCACACGTAGTCATTTTAATTGAGCTCGAGAGAATTATTGAGCTTTAATTAAGAAGATCGTAATGAAAAGCAATCATTTGTATACGCACAGTTACCTACAGATATATTACATTTTTAATTGCAACAGGAATAAACATAGCACATGTAGGTACAGAGTCCATGCATCACAAAAAAGACCATTGAAACTAAACAAAAATAGACGATATCTCATAATGCCATAAGAAAGTATCGTGTGATGAACGTAACTGCAGCGAATGCTCGATGGCGATAAAACAATCAGTGAACGATCTTGAACATGAATTTTTATGGGAATCTCTAAAAGGATGGTGTTATTGGCTCGGCCGCTCGGCCAAAGCTTATTTCACTAAGCCCTGACTATTAAATCATTACGGAGGCCGTGGATTCGAATGCCTCCAATGACAAAGAGTTGCGTGATGAGCACATTTGTTTGTTCTGTGTCTGAGTGTAATAAAAATATCTATAAGTATCTTGATCTTTTACCGTTACACTAGAATTCAATTGCTTTAGAATTGGATAGTCCTGTACGCAATGGTCCCGACTATTGGTACAAATTCCATAGCGCCCGATAGTTCTCAGCAAACAATTCGTCCATTTTGTTTGACTAATTGGACACTTCGCGTCTTCCTACAATTATCTCGGAGTTTTAAGACCCAACAAAGGTGCAAGGAAAGTCGAGAAAGCGACTACAATTTTATTGTTTCTATAATGAGATACATAGCTACGTACGTTGCTCTTAATGGTGATTGTTTTTGATGTGAGAATTTCGTGGGTCGGGTGTCGTTGTTGTGTTTTTAAATAGAATTATCGTATTACAATACTTCTTAATCCTATAAAATCTTACAATACTTCTTAATCCTTTAAAAATGTAACAGCAATAAATAAGGCATTGCATAAAATATTTTTTTTCCAACAAATGGAATTATAATTGAAATGGAAAATTTACAGAATCAGGAAACGGAATGATTCATGCATATGAATCGTTCTTCCATTTTCCATTAAATCACTAAAAATCAATAAATCAACATTGATGAATCATTCACGTTCGGTACAGAAACAGCTAGACTGTTTCTTTCATAACATTTCTTTGAAGTTCTACTAGGAATCGGATAAATATTTTCAATCGTGTTTGGGAGTAGCTAAATTTTCCAGGACTTTTTTAAAGGATTCCCTGAATTTTCAAAAGCCACGGTGACCGTTATGAAATTTATGTGGTGTTCAATAATCTGATTCTCAGAATGAACATAATTATGATATGTTGTTAATTTTAATAAGAACCAGTGAGTTCGGTAGCTCTTAATGTATACTGCGGGATTCCACGAAGTTCATCTGATTTTTATGCAACACCAATAAACCTAGTTGTTAAATTTTCCTAAAGAAGTAGAATTAGCAGCAACTAGGGGCTACTATGAGCAAGGATATTTATTTGCAGTTATAAAGAAGATATGAAATATGATTTAACGTTAGATATACTATAAAACTGAACAACATTTTGTCTCAATGCGTTCTATATTTGTGTTGGAAATTAAAAAGTGAAACGAGTAGTCAACAATGTCAATTACTGTCGACCATTTTAAGTTTAGCTTCCTAAAGATTGCATTCAAGTATTCGTGGAATAGCCTAATACTACGAACAAGTCTCATACAATAGTCGAAGATAGTACAGTGTCACGTAACAATATCCGCTCATACAATACTTCAGTCGCTATATGAAGAGGGCCATATAGGTACACACACATGAGATTATCTTCCATTCCTTAGAAAGCAAAAAGCAAGACGTGTGGCTATGTATAATGAACTTTGATAGAAACAGCAATTTATCGAACAATTTTCAAAAGATTGGAATCTGATTCAACATCCTTGGCTACGAGTAGGTGATTGATTAATACATAAATACATAATGTGAGCAGACACAAGTTAAGGAAAAAGTAATTTTCATTTTTCATCGTGTGTTATCAATGTAAGTGGCTAGTTAATACTAAAAACGAATAAAATCATATTTTTCTGGTAAATATTGTCCATGTTAAACAATAGTTGTATATTTTTAGCGTTTAAAGCTACGAAGTAACAAAGCAAATTATAATAAGTATCCGAGCGTACAATTTGCATGGCATTGTTAATTTCGCTGTGAATAATAACAGAAAATGACCACGTAATCCTCAGTAATTGAAGTAAATAGCTATGAAATGAGTTAATTTTATGTGCATACACATATTCAAGTTTTTCATGCGCACATTAAAATACAAAAGCCACTGAAGGTCAAGATTAAGTACCTAGCCTGACACTTAAGAAGCAATTAAACTTTACACTCTGAAGATTCCAGATTTAAATATTCAAGATAAATTTTACCTCCTCTATATATATATAGAAATGTGTGTGGTCCTGAATTTAACGAGGTATGCACAAAATATAAAAAACACAATGGTCCATAAACTTGACGCTTTTGTTACTCATAACATTTTTGAATTACTCACCTGCTTTAAAATTTCCAGTCACAAATAAAATAAGCACTAAATGAGCCCTTAAGGGCGGTCACTCATACGAACTCCATTGCACATTGCACAGATATCCTTCAAGGTAGCACAAGTACGCGAAGTATAATGGCGCGATACTACAAGCGACGCGACACAACAGTCGCGCGCGGAGGTTAAGCGCGGAATGACGAGCGAGGAATAGTCGCTAGTCGCAGTCGCGTTCGTCGCCGCTGGAAGCTGCGCTTGCGGCGGTCTCTACGCGCCTACAAGACAAGAAACGCATTGATTTCTACGCGCGCAGTCAATAATAAAAGTCTCTAATGCTACTACACGGGGATTCGCACTGTAAACAAACGGAAGTCCCTAAGCAAGCCCCGTGGGTGGTCTAAAGTGCATTCACACCTTCCATATATACAAACAACTCTACGTGTTTCCTTGATCATATTTGATAGCTGTTTGACGAGTAACGCAATAGATACAACAATAACATACACATACAAAAAAAGTAAATATAATAATCCCCTCGTTGTTTAAGTAGCGCAAATTACTGTTAAATTAAATATTACGACAAAATTATGGTAAACGCATAAAATGGCATTTTCAATTTTCCAGAAAATAATAAATCCTAATGCGATCAAAGTAAGAATAGAAAAGTCAATGACCTCGACCTATCTATTGTTACTTAAAAAGTACGGTTGGCTGCCTCGTTGGTCGAGCGGTTGCTAGCGCGACTGCCGATCGGGAGGTCCTGGGTTCAAATCCCGGGTCGGGTACT
>DWEM01000055.1:0-28155 GCA_018245935.1 Agara belti belti
GGGGTCGTTATTTACGCGGGAAAATCTTTGTGACACATTGAATTCCACGCGGGCGGAGCCGCGGGCAAAGCTAGTTTATAATAATAATGTTTTATCATGAAATGACATGTTTCAATGCAAATGGCTGCTTGAAGATATTATGACGTGTGTTAGGAAAAACATAAATTTTAAACGCACTGTATATATATATCTTAGCAAATATTAATGTTAACGTTGAATATAACATGTGCATTATGCTTGAATTTTCCCTCAAAAATGTCTTACTCTATTGTTTTTAATAGTCCAAGTGACAGAACGAGATATTAAAAATAATAAAATTTACGTTATATTTGCGTGATAGCTCTGTTTTAAAAATCGTATTTATCAATGTGTTATGTAATTTATTAATATGTATACTATATGTTCAGTACCTCTCTAGGTATTACGCTTAATAACTCTAGATATTTGACATAATGGCGTTCGCTTTTAAAATAGCATATGTTCAAAGTAAAGTGAATATTGGTAAGTCTTTGTTGGGAATTTTTAGAAAATACCAGAACAGTCCATTGCGCGCGCATTGCGGCTCTTAAGGGTGACATGCGCATTGCACTTTTATAGGGTGTGGCGCGCCTTGCAGTGGCCACGTCATTCTGTTTCCAGCCCCCGTGAGATGTAGTCTCTCTCTAAATCACTTTCTCGTATTTCCTTTCATTTTAATTTACAATTTTATTTATACGTTTACCTTTAAATTACTTTTTGATATTGTCAGTGTTTCTCAAAGCGGATACATTTATCGATAGGTAAGTCTATTTTACTTTTGCTTAAAATGCCTTTAAATTTTTTTTTAATTTCTTCAAAAAATAATTATTGCTAGTAATATTGAAATTCCCTTATTTATTACATTTCGATTATAATATGAAAATATTTTCATTTCTTCGCGCTATTGTTGGTGTCAAAGGGTTCTTATTGGTGATATTCTGCGGACAAAAAAAATTCAGATGTTAATTAAATAAACAGATTTATTATTTCTGACGGTATTACGTCGACCCCCGGACACGGCAGCTGTATTGATTTATTTGCACCTAGACTTGCGCAATGCATCTCGGCTCACTTCATCCCCTACCTCTCCTGTCTGTATCCCCCACCCGCTAACTAGCGACCCACCACCCGCCACCGCACGTGCCTTGTTGGAACTGTAAGGACACGTATACCTTCTTAGCTATATGCATGGCTCAATCAATAGAATACTTTAATAGCACAATCTGTATCTTGTAAACATTAGTGAGTTATATAGTTATTAATTAATTTTCATTGAACAATAATTGACGGAAGACAATTTTTTTAGAGAGTTCCAAATTACGTTATTTGCAGATTCAAATTTGGAGATATTCAAATTCAAGCCTTAGCGCCATCTATATCAATTTTTAATGTTTACTTTAGTTAAAACGGTGTTCGTGTTTGTTCCTCATGCAACAACACAGCTTCTATTGATTTAGTTACAAAGGGCAGCCCCTGACCTTGCGCATCTGTAATTCCCCTGTTGTCCCTAAGCGGCGCGTCCCAGCCTACTTGTCTTTTCAAAGCGAGACCCTTCGCTTCTTTCCCTAACGAAATCCGCAAATATTACCCATGGATTGCGGATTGCTTATAATATTATCATTTTTATTTACGTAAATGAATGTTTAATTTAGTTATACGTAAAGATCTAGTTCTACGTTAATCTGAAAGTGTTAAAACTTAGGCGTTGCCTATTTTTGAGCATTTTCAACTTTTATGTGTGTTTAGCATGTGAACACGTTGCAAAAAAGAATTAAATCTGGCTTTTGATGTTTTACCAGTACATACTTTCGTAACAATAAATATTTCGTAGTTAAACAAAATGAATGAGTTCACCAAATTCTAACAGTCGTGATAGGTTTCAGAGATGATATTGATTTCTCTAATAAAGAGATAGGGGCGGGGTGGGGGGGTGATGCCGTGGGAGTTACTCCCGTCTGACCCACCGCCCGGGAGCACCCACACATCCTATAGAAAGTTATAGCAAGCTGGTTATGTAAAATATTGAATCTCTATATCAAATAATCCCTATCACATCGTTATCTATCGTTATATTGTATCAGAAAATGTCAATGAGTTCAAATTAATATTTTAATTCAGATTATTTTTTGAGTTGTTTTTTTTTTTACTATTCAATTCGAGCGCGTAGAAAGTACATTGGAAACGTTGAAAAAATTAAAAACATTTACAGAACTATTTACTTATCTTTTCACGGCGTACAAATTTTAGATATAAAAATTGAAATTCACATTATTTATTAACTTCAGTATTTCCTTTATACAGATAAAAATGTAGCACATCAGTTTAATACAAGTACTTAAACCTGATTTTTTAATAAATACATATATTTAACTTGTCTCAGCTAATTCGAAGGTGAAAATCAAATATTCTGGAAAAAAATGCAAAGGCTCATAAAAGTGGGAAAATAAGCGGAAAAATATAAGTAGGTTTAAACTTTAAGTTTAACAATGTATGGGTATATTTCACACTGTAAAGTTTAAAAAAGCAGAGCGGTTACGGTTTAGAATTCACTGCGGCCTTTGTTTCCACGAGCTTCTAGAAACGTCCAGATCTGGGAGTTGCCATGAGATGCGCATGCATACGGACATGCGCGTTGAGTTGCATCCCCGGCGCCACCCCCTGTGCGTTAAGCAAGCAAGCGAGCTGTGCGAGCAAGGGCGTTACTTCCTCCGCAGCCATCGTCCGGTGCGCTAGTTCATTATGTTACCTCTTTAATTTTGGTTATTTCAATCTATTTCTAGTTCTTGGTATATATTAGAAAAACGGCAATGTTACGCAATCAAAATTTAAATTCAGTGTAAATTCAAAACCTTCTCAACCCAACACTGGAAGTCGATTGGTAAGTGAAAAAAAAAAAATTTGATTTCATGAAATTATTATTAAATCAATAACAAAAAATTAATAATTTAATTTTAATTTAATTTTTTTTTGTCGATTAATATAACTATCTATTAGTTTTCGTTTTATTTAACTGTATTTCGTTTTATTTTAGACTAATATAACTATCTATTAGCTTTCGTTTTATTTAACTGTGTACTAATAAAATTTTCTGCATCGGAACAAATCTGTCGTATCTCTCCCGGGCGCAGCGGCTGTATCGATTGATATGCACCAAAACATGCGCATTGCATCTCGTAACTCTGCGGGTCCGCGCGGCGCCCCCATTTCCCGTCTGACCCACCGCAACGCCCTCCCAGACTCAATCGTCGAGCGAGCCTTTGTTCGATTACCTCCCGTCTATTGATTTTATTATTTATATTACGAATACTGCGCTTGGCGTCGTAATAAAAAGCAAGTTAAATGTTCAAGTACCTACATATTTTGTATGTATGGCGATTAGCTTTGAAGGCGGTTTTCAAAAAAATTTTTTTTAATATAAAACATTAATATTGGCTTCATAATAATATGAATCGGAAATAGAATGGTTTTCTTTGACCCTTCTGTTGGTCCATTGCTGAGTCTCCTTCCACAGTGAGCGAGTTATAGGCAAGAGGCGTTCACCAATCTATTCCGGGCGAGTTAACCATTGATTAATTTGCATGCAGTCATTCGCAATGCATCTCGAGCTAGTTAGACAGCGAGCAACTAGTGCTTTGCTTTGTTATTTTGAAACCAGCACTTAACTATCTTACCCGGTTGTCAATTAATCACAGTCGTGCTAAATTGTAATTGAACATTTTCAATTTTACAACCTATCTTCATAAACACATGGCACTTTTTTAAACTGCAATGTGAAGACACCCTTCTTTTTTTTTCGACCCTTTTGTTAGTCCACTGTTGGACCGGGTCTCCTCTCATGGTGAAAGGGATTAAGGCCTTACACACCCCCTTCTTAAATAAAAAAAAAATATTAATGGAGATATTATTATTATTGTTATTATTATAACGTCACGTTTCGTCCCCGAGGAGTTAGGCAGAGAGCGCCCATTGCCAATATTGTCGTCACAGATATTTTATTCCGTCATCATTCATATATACGTATGCACAAATATGTTGTGACGGAACTGAGCAATCTTTTTTATATAGAGCCGCTACCTAATTGTAATTTCTGTCATACGTCCCTCGAATAGGTCCGGGATAACCAATATGTCGTTTCTGTTCACGTTTATAGAATATTCAAAAATTAGTACCGGGTCATATCAAGACATGTGACTTGTACAAAAATACTGTCCGTATCAATAAAAGGACAATTTTAGAATTTAAAAAAATACGCTCACAATATCTGCATAGATACATTGCATTCCAATTGCGGTGAATATCTTAGATTCAAATAGTCAAATGAAATTATATTACAGCTTTATATATACAAGAAATTACTATATCTTACTTTATTATACAATCGTTTTAGCAGACATTCGCACAGTACCTACTATTAAATATTCTATACGATACCAAAAAAAGAATTTTTTTTTCAACATTTTAAAGTTCTCTCTTTATCACCACTGTTAATATAAGTGACATGTGATATCCGCTTTGATACATATCAACAATCATTATCAGGATACAAAATCGTTATCGCCCTGACTACTAATAAGATAAAACGTGCAGACATTCTCTAAATTGAATGTGTGACAAGTTCAGCCAATTTGTATATCCATTATGTATGTATATGTCTGAACCCAAGCCAATATTGAATTAAAAAGATAATTACAATTTGGATCATTATATTTTATCTTTAAAAAAATTTTTTTTTTGTCAATGGATTTTCAGTTTACAGGAAAATGAACAATTATTTAACGTCGGTAATAGGTTGTGTAACTGGCCACTTACAGTGTAAATATTAAAAAGTATATTCAGTTTTGAAAATGGAATCGTGTGGTTACGTAAACAACGTTAACAAATGTAATTTTCAATTTACATTATAGCGATTTTCTAACCTCCGTCTTAATAGGTCCATTAATTTAGTTTTCTAACTACATTAAAATAACTACAGACATCGTATAAAAATACTACACCATTCCCAGCACGACTTGAGCCATTAATATTATAGCGAACTCAGGTGTAGCGGTAACATTAAAGCGTTAAATTTACGATTCACGACTGTAAATTTAAAATTCACACTCCAAGCAATATCACAAAATTTTAAATCATAATGCAAATTTTGCGATATAGTAATACGTGTTATAAGCTTAATATTTTCTAATAACAAATGTGAAAAGTAAGAGTTCAAAACTGCCGCGCGATAGTAAAATAAGTAAAACAGTGCACAAAATCGAATATTAATAAACAAACTAAACTGAAGCTGTTAAGCATTTGCTTAATAGTCAACGCTTTGGGTGTTTCGGTCGGCTCTTTATAGATTTTAATTTATATTTACAATTAAATAACTTTATTCGATATGAAAACGTCATGGTCGACGGTAGCGTATCGGTTGTCCCGTCAATTTGTATAAGTTTGTCGATATAAAACAAGAGTGATGTCGCAGTTTCCTGGCGCCGCGCCCCCGCGTTCACTAACTGGTTACCATTGAGTGTTGTGCCAACTATATTAATAACATCATATCGAGTATTATTTTTAAATGCCATTTTGTTTTTAAAATAATCGTATGTAAGCGTCCCGTTAACGAACGCGCAGATGATTAGAATACCGGTTTTTATTTCGAATCTTTTAGTTGTCCACTGGTGCTGTGCTAGTCGGCTACATTAATCTGCATTAAAAGTCGGTAATCTAAACGATTTTGAGTCGTTTGATATCAATAATTGACGTCTATTGAAGTTTGTTTCTTAATGTTTTCCCAAAAACCTTGATAATCTTGATTAAACAATCTGTTTTTATTTAAAAAAAATTGAATTAGCACAATAATGATGTAATTAAGCAATGTCAAATAAGGATATAATACACTATTCACATCATGAATCATTTGTTTAATTTAGAATGAATCATTTATTTAATTTAGGAATGTCAACTTACATTGGTATTTTTATATTTAGTTGTATGGTCAATCTATATAGCTCATAATACATCGACACGTTAGGAGTGAAACAAATAAAATGATGATACCATCGCTAGGCATCAGACTAATTTGTTTTATGATCTACTAGTTCACGACAATATTACGAGAAGCATTAGCATTAATAATTTCGTATAAAAACTAACAGTCATTTTGACTAAGCACTATAACATTTAACTAAAGGTGGCTTCACACGGTGTGGGATATCGGGTACAGACGCGGATCACCCCGCACCGACGCTCGTTAACTTTGCATTTTGCATCAAAATGACTTCGAAATTCAAAACTGGCACAGAATAACACCAGAGCGTCGCATAAGAAATTGTCTTGGAGTTAAAGATTTTGCTATCAAGATGAGACAAATCAAATTATACCTATACACAGAACATAAAATAATGCATCTATAAAATCAAGAAACGTAATGACTTGAACACCAAAGACGCATTAGATTGAAGATAAGAACGAGACAGAATAGATACCAAGTAGACACGAAACGGAAAAGATAAAAAGAAGCCTAAATGTTTTTATCGTTTTTTGATTTTATGAAATGTTTTTATTTGCATCGATAAATGCTGTAAGACTGCAAGCAGAAGATATTACTGACGTTGCACCCACTGCAACCGCTAACTCGCTGTGGAGCAAAACGCAACATCCATAACAAGACACCTAAACATATTATTATTTAGTAATGGGAAGCACTAACATATATGTAGAAAGAGAACATAAATATGTACAAGTACCAACTGACTTGAATAGATAAAAAAATATCCAATTACGTATAAAAGTACATAGAAATGAAAATAATTAAAAAGTATAAAAGCTTGAGAGGGGGAGCAGATGGTAGGACATCGAGAAAATAGAGAGTATAAAAACTAGATAAAAGAGACGTGAAAGATAAAAAAAATAATAAAAATGAACAAACTGAAATAGTGAAACAAATGGAAAATACAAACAACTAACTATGTACTCTACATAAGTATATGTAATTGAACGAACTTAACTAAACATCTTAAAAAATGGACTTAGATGTTTTTTTAAATAGCTACGTTTTAGTCTGCTATTTAAATAAATAAAAATATAACGAAGATAATTTACTCTTAGTTGGAGCTATTATTTTTATATAGAATCATAAAATGAGCAAATATAATAAACAATTATGTGACAATCTATTTGACCTATATTTGGCATTCAATAAAACAATATTATCGGTATTTATTAATCCGATGACAATCAGCAAATCATTGGAGGCGGAGGACGTTATAGCAGCGCCCACTGCCAACGTCTCAACAAGCAGAGCCATGAAATTTAAGAAAACTTAAATATAACCGAGATGGTTTATCCTTCAAAAATGACACACATTTTGTAAGTCAAATTAAAAGAAATTGTTTGACAAAGAATTTAAATGAAAACTATAATATGGCTAAACCGATTAATTAATATATTTATTTATAAGTAATAAATCGAACAAAATGTAATAATATTACATGTAATGGTAATATAGATAATAATTAAACATTAAAGCTAATACTGTAAAATGGCCCAGTAACATTATACAGCAATATGAATTTAAAAATATGAACGGTCAAATGAAGATGACTAAAATCACCAAAGGATTTATAAAGTATGTCTGACGACGTCTAAATTAGCCTGATTATGTCTAAATTAAATAAATAAGGCTACTATTAAATTCATATTCAATTTGGAGTCCAGCGACAAGAGTTTTACGAGTATTACTTGATGATAGCAAGTTGGCGGAGAACGCGACGCCACACCGCCCACGACCTTAAGACCACAGGTGCTACGAAGCCGTGGAGCCTTCGTGTAATTTATTGTCGATATCTTAAGTTACGAGTAATATTAAACTTCTTATAAATCTTGTAAAGAAAACGATGCGTCTTTCATACGACTTCTTATAATTCGATAGATGCATTATAGTAATTTTATAATCCTTAATAATTATTCAAGAACATATGGGTTACTTTTCAAGTAAATTTTCAATTTATGTAAACTGTGACCTTAGGCCCTCTCATTATACAAGGTTTGTGTCCAATAGGGCCAATAAAAGGGATCGCAAAAGCAAATTTAATAAAAGCCACATATTTATATATAGATCACATCATCGAGGACAAACCTCTATTTTTAAACGTGCTCTATGTTTCTAGAAAGCTTGAATGAACTTAGTGAATGAGCCAACGGCGATACTTAGCACTGGCGCCCGGCAACTGACGTATTTAATCAAAATAAGCAAATACGTGGGAGGATAGGATATTGTGGAGTACTATCGCATATTCCAACATTAAATATTAATGCAGTAGATATTACAAATATTATGCCAGTAAAAATGAATGTACCTTATGTAATTTACATAATGGGCACGGTGTAACAGCTTTGGTGGGTGACTACAACCTACAATTACATTATCGCATTCAAGTTGTCGTTTAATTTATAATAAACAACAAAGTGTCCTGTTATATTTCACTGGAATTTCAAAAAGCGAATAATACGTCAAAACGGAGCTGGCCAATCATTAAAAAAAAAACTATTTGTTATGGGAAGCCTATTCGGCCTACGTGGTTCTCGGTCCATGCAAAACGAGTCTTTATTTTATGGAGCTTATAAATTTTCGTGATTATAACACAACCTGATCCTGATAGAGCTAAAACTTCCACAAAGTTCCCGTTGGTGCGCCCACACTGGTCATGCTATTAATAACCCAAGTTACAAAGACAACAGTCCTTGTAAGAAACCTAATACCCGCAATTCACTAGCTTGGTATCGAGCAAAAAAAGGTTTTGAACTCTCTTGTATATTCAACTATGTATGCGATAAACAATCGTGTTTGAACATTGAAAGTTAGAATATTTTAGTACATCACTTTATACAAATAACACTTCTTCCTTGTTAAAATTGTATTAATATGTATACGCCAATATTAATTATTGAATTGGGATAATAACTAGTAAAAAGAACGATTTAGGCGTTAAAACGTTCAAAAATACATTAAATCGAAAATGAAACTCTTCTAAAACAAATCAATCAAAATTCATTTCTATTCAACGTTTGGACTCGATTCAAAAACTTTAAAATTTTACCGAAACAATACTTATAAGGCATACTGATCGCGATGTGTTGTGGTAAAACTATTTGAATTTGGAAAGATTGCATCTTCATTTTTTAATTTACCATTCATTATTGAATTCGTATATTTGAATCGCGCTGTACGTCATTTTTCCCTTCGTCCATGTTTTTTATGCTACGAATTGACTTCCTTGAAAAGTGACAGGCAAATTATACCAAGGATATCCTGACCAAATCATGTTGTATATTCTAATTAATGCAAATCAATTATGATAACTCATAGTAGAAGATGGACATATCAAAGAGGCCGAATGCCAAAACATTCGATAGTATCTTAATCGCTGACACCTACGCGCACCAACACAATGGCTGCGGAAATTTTTTGTACCTACAATAATATTAAACTAGTGTGTTATGTCATATCGGAACAAGTATTGTATCGTTTTCTGATTGATATCCAGATTGCTTGGACCAAAAAATTTGCTGTACATCCCCCTACACAGTACCGTAAGATTATATCTATAAAGTATTCGTTGTATAACTTATTAGAGATATAAATTTTTTTAATACGGAAATGAAAGTAGGCAAAAGTAGTAGGTCTATTGAAAACTTATTACTGAATTTTTTTTCACCGGTCTCCAGATCGTATGCTGCTTGATATTAATTCGCAGTTCTGAAGTTTTTTTTCTCAACTTTCTAGTTAGTGAAAAACCAGTATTAAGACTTTAAATACTTCTCAGTGACAATAGTCAGGGGCGTTAGCAAATAAAATGTTATTTGGATCATTACTTCCTACGCGGCATTTTCTTGTACATGTTTAATAAACATCCGCATAATATTTAGGTTATCTGTATGGTCTGAAAATCTTCTCCATTCTTTTCAGATACGCAATGGCATCCCAAGGAATCCTGGTTTTGGCAATAAGCATCGTCGGAACAATGGCCTTTATCCCCCATGGTTCTATTGGGGTAAGGCCTGTAAGTATTCCGTCCTCTTACCTTATACAAATGAATTAAGAACTTAGACTTTAAATAAAAATGAAATATAAATATATATACAGGCTAAATGACACCCTCCGCCATCTTTGAAATTACTTAAAAATTACTTAAAAAGACTGCAAACTGTGTTAGTAAATAGAATTGAAATTAGAATACGTATTATCTAATGAAGAAACACACTTACAGCAAGACCAAATCCTAACCGAGGCATTGCTGAGAGAAGTGGTTGAACGCATGGGCAAAGACTTCAACGAGGCAGCGTCCAGCTACCTCGAGTTCCCATCCAACGAGAGACACCTGGCCTTGATGGCGCGCGCCAACAAGGAGTTGGAACATGAGCAGTTCGACTACGACTCGTTGATCGACGGCAACCCCAACCCGAGCCTTCGCGACCAAGAATACTTGCAGCACAGGTAACGCTACGATTGACTGATGCAGTGTAACAAGTGTTATACTTCGCGTGACACTGACCCTTACACCCATTATATATAAAATACGAAACTGCTTGCACAATACATAACAGCAAGGTATGTTACGTTGACTCTCTTCGGCATTTGTGTGACAATGATGCTGACGTAATGTACAAATTTCGTTACGAAGCGACATACTAAGTTTTTAAATACTGCTACATGCGGCGTTATTTTGTGCTGCACTGTTACATGTAAATCTACGCCATGCTATGTTTTCTTGCGCTCGATTTCGTCAAACTTATTTCTCACAATAAGTTTATTGAGAAGCAAATAGTTATTAAGTTTGAAAAATAACTTTCCTAAAATGTTTAATTATCATTAAATTTTACCAAAAAGAAAGCCCACTTTCTTTCTTTTACGACACTCTTTCCAAGATTCTCTATCTCTTTCCATGTTTAGTGACGCTTTAATACTTTGGAGATTGCGAGTGATATGCTGTTTTGAAATGAGAATTTTTTCGCGCAGGTTCCAAGATCTACATCAAACCTAAATTTTAAAAAAGCCAACCTTACAAAACACCCTTTCTAAAAAAATCACCAAAAAACATTCACAATTAACAATAAAATTCAGATGCATTAACAGTCCTCCTGTCTTGAAGTCGGTTAAAATCAATCAAATTGAGACTTAACGGTTCTTTATTCAAAAATACCTTGTTAGCTATTTTGCGACAGAATGGCAATTGTCATTGCGCTGACTGCGTATTATTACGCGATTCATTTAATTAGGACTTGCGTTCCAGTTGTACATTTGATTGAAACATAGTGAAGGTTACATCTTAGGTATCCGTCAAACGAACAGGTTAATCTTAAAGTTTGATCAATACCATTCAATTCATGTTCAGTCACGTTAGGACCAATTTTTTCTATATCACTAAAACGGGCTTCATCACAATGTTGATTGATTAGCCAAAGCAATTATAAAAAAAGACAATTGACAATAGATTATTAAAAAATATCGTTTAGTCGCAAGCAACTGTACTAATCTAAACTATTCACCAATACGCATCACTCCTGCTTCGAATGTTTTGAAATAGCTAACCAATTGCGAGTTATTAGGCATTTTGAACTAGTACTGTAGCCAAGCGCTAGTGCTAATGTAAAGTTTTTCAGCAGTTCCTTGTGGGGCCATCAATACGTAACCGGTGGAGCGGGTGAGGGCCAGCAGCAGCTTCAGCCTTCAGGCGGTGTACCCAATCGCCAGATGGTCAAGACCGACGCGGTTCTTCCCGCTTACTGCAACCCGCCCAATCCCTGCCCCGTTGATTATACCGGTAAACATTTTAATTACCAGATTACTAACTCTTACACACAGTGCCACAGTTCTTAGCAGTTCATAATTTTCGGACCTAATTTTAAAAAACCTATGATAAAACTCACTTCTGCCCTTTTAACGTTTAGAAGATCAAGAATGCATCACCGAGTTTGAGAACACAGCGGCCTTCAGCCGGGAGTATCAGCTGTCGCAGCGTTGCATGTGCGACGGTGAACACATGTTCAGCTGCCCCCCCGAATCCCCCACCGACATGGACATCAGATACCCCGATCACCACAAGAGCCTGGTTGCTAAGAAGTATCAACCTGACGTATGTATATAGACATAGTTCACAATACACCTTTTCATTATTATACACTACAATTTCAACAAATCATCTGATCACAAACAGCTGATAAAACAGATGTAATACTAAAATTCTATACTCATACTTATCACATTTATTAGATAAACGCTCTTCTATTTCGTAGAAGAATGTATGAGGTTTCATTTTATTTCCCAATTGTAGGCTGAGAACCCATTCCTGACCGGCGAACGTTTGCCGACCGCCGCAAAGAAAGGATATGACGTGCGAGCCATTTAATCCCACCGCGCTTAATTTAGAATAGAGTTAAATTACCTTTCTAATACATCTGAATGTGTATTTAGTTTTTGAGTATACTTCTGTATCTTATACAATTTACTATATTCTTATACCTATTTGTGATGCAAAGTTTGAATGAACAGAAACAATACGATTTCGTTATGATTTATCGAAGTGAAACTTGGTTGCTGACGGAGGCAAGATGAATGTGATGAAATTGAATATGAGGGTAGTTTGAGGTAGGTTTTTTTCCAAAATATATGTGTATAGTTCAAATGACGACGTGAATAATGCTCTCTCTAAAGTGGTTCACCGGTTTAATGTGAATAATTTATTACTGAACAATAAAAAGACAATAAAATTCAGGCAATAATTCAATCCACTCCACAATCTACCATTTCAGAGATTTAAAAACTCCGTCAAGCAAGCCCTGTGTAGAAAAGATTATTATAAAACCTGCCCTGAGACTGAATATAACGTTTCACCGGTCTTTCTCTAAACACACCACGTAATAGTTATAGAGCTCAATTTGTAAGCAGATGACTAAAGCCTGCAACATGCATAATCTTATTCGAAAATGGCGAACCCTTGAGAGATAGTACTATAGCACTTCTAGCTAGCAATCTTCTAGCAATCTTAGTAAAATTTGTCTGCTGTCTTAAATTAATTTTACTGAAATTTATCTGGTGTCTTAAATTAATTTAATTAATTGTTTAATTTAATTAATGAAAATTAATTAATTGCTTCTAGCTCTATTTCCATAGATACATTCATATGAATGATTTTTGTGAAAGTAAAGAAAATATTAATAACTTATCTCAAACATACGAAGCAACAAGTTTCACTTCAACGCGTGTGCAGGCCTCGCACAAATTTGTTCGTCGAATGTTTAGAAACTGAAATGTTTACATTTGTAAGGGCAAAAAACAAGAAAAAGTTAATAGACAAGAAAGGTTACATCAAGGCAAAAGAGCGCAAGTACAGAATGGGTAAAGAAAAGGATCTGTTGGACAAAGTGCTTGCAACAACTATGTCATATATGCAACGCTCTGTGTTTGCCCTACCTTGTGTAATATAATAATAACCAAGGAAAAATAAACCAAATTAAATGAAATAACAAGAGCAGAATATAATTACAGTTTGGATTTTATTAAAATTTCAAAGGCAGTCCTTCTATTATTTGGGCCACTAAAATTTCTAACAAATAACATTAAAATCGTTAGAAAACTGACTAACCCACCATAATTGTAGTCTGCACTAAATTCATTATAGTTACCCATGAACAGCGCCAAGAGAATCTTTGCATCACAAATACGACCCGTCCACTTGCCAAATTTAATATCTAACGCAAAATTTTACGTACAAAAAAATACTATTTTATAGACATATATGTAATAAAATAAACACAAAAGGCCATTTTAATTAACTTTTTTGCTAAGATGAAGGAAGTCGAGCTCTTGAAGTCAGAACCCTCATCATTGAGGTGTTAGAACTCTGAGGATTGGATAATATTGCCGGAAGCAAGTAATGGCGTTTCGAAAAAAACATGCATTTAGGAATCAATTTTTTATAACGATTTGACAGGTGGACGGTTTAATTCTATCTTAACAGCATAGGTTATGGAAAAGTGAGAGAACACCTTCGAAGAAGGATCGCTTCAGGTAAGCACGGGTGTTGTAATACCAATTTCGTCGTGTACAATTATCAAAGAAATAACAAGGTAAATGTATTTTCTTGAACAATTCAGGAGATAAGTAAAACCTATATAGGATAACAAAACATGACTGTATATGATACAAAAAAAAATTCATCGCTATTCGCTTAAGAAACGGGAAACACTTCTTTAACGCTAAAAGTACAATGTACCCTTCTTGAATGTATGTAAAATACAATAAGCGCTTACAACTTCTCGAGCACAATTATTTTGCTGTTACATTAATTTCGCTATAAAATACGTAGACTCTTAAGGATTAAAATATGTATAATATAACAAAAAGGTCGAAGTGCCAGAAAATAAATAGAAACATTAGAAAATTCGAGAAAAAGATAAGGAATAGTGCAGCAGGATTAGGCTTTACCTATGAAATTGTTTATTACAGGCTAGTATCATGGTTTTGGATTCTCCTGAGAATTCCAAATTTAAATTAGTTTTACAGTAAATCTATAGCATTTTCATTTAGAAATTATTCTTCTATTTTTTTCCGTTCGATTTTTATTGGACATTTCTTTATGTCCATTGGAAAACATACATTGATCGGTATTTTCGAATATGTATTTCTTCGTTGCACGAACATAGCACAGGCGGTACGCAATATCAACGATGTGTGTTTTGTTTCACCTCTTCTATTTCGAAAAATTTGATCTCAACGACAACAAAAGTCCGTTCGTCGAACGAAAACCAAAGACAATGACGACGAATTGAAAGATTTAGTAATTGACTCATAGACATCAAATTCAGAAGGTGTAAAACCTCGGAAAGTAGTAAGTAAACTTATGGACTTACTGGACAACAACAATAAAAAGCTTGAGGTTTGCTTTAATATAGTCATAAATTAAATTATTTGACTTTCTCTTTTATAAAACGACAATTTCATAGGTAAGGATCTAACACTATAAACATGTATGACTCCGTAACCAAGAAAGTGAATATGTATGACTTGTAGTTGAGAAGTGCAGCGGCTTGGTCGAAAAGTTATTGCCACAATGAATATAAAAGAAACTTAACTACCTTTAAGTTATATTTAGCGTACAACATAAAAATGGGCACTGTTAAGTTCAACAGTTTTTAAAGTGGACGTATATTTATGTATAACATGACTGGTATAGTAAATAATTTTGTATTCAACATAGAATTTGAGCTTTCTTGTTTCTTAAAATGCAAATTACATTATGTGCAATTTAAAATTTTCCGTCAATACTTCAACGGTGACTATTTTCATAAAACTAGCTTTTACCTGCGGGTTCACTCGCATGATCAAAATGATTAATTTTGTTTACACGTCATACCGTTTTTGCACCCGTAACGCCGTCTATACCGTATGTATATAAAACGTGTATTCCTTTAGGATATATGTATTTTCCGAAAAAAAAAAGGTTACCTATATCACTTTACAGCCTTTCAACTATCTGCATACCAAAATTCACATCGGTCTGTTGGTCCGTTTTGATGTGGAAGAAAGACAAACAAACACACTTTCGCATTATAATATTAGTAAAGATTGATTGAAATGAATTGACTAACTCCGACTTAAAAATATTTGGGTTTTTAATACCAGTACGTAACCTTGTAACGAATGAAACGATTTGAATTTATTAATGAATTGATGGCAATAACTTTTCAATGAACAGGATTCCCCGAAGGATGAAAGCCGTTGAATATATGTTATTGTGCAATGTTGTATATATGGAAATAAAAATGAGATTTCGTATTCAAAGTAATATTTAGATTAGTGGCTGGAGACGAAGCCAAACGTAATTGTAATGTACATAATAATGAGGCATATAAAACTGGATATTAGGCGAAACAGCCCAAGTGTAGATTACAATTATAACTAAAGATTGTGTTTTGTTGTACATATAGAAACAAAACCGAGTACTAACAGTATTTATGTAAATTATCTAATTTAATGTATTCGCTTTGTCTTGATCAATTGTCAATAAATTGAAATATGTACATAATGGTCGATAAATGGATAAATGGTAATAATACTTAGATATCTGTGAACATATTAATGAAAAAAAAAGCAACTTCTTAGACATTGATTTCAAATAATATGACCAGTTTTATGTTGAATGATTTGGTCGTTAAGTATATATTAGTCTCTACGACGTATCATATCGAAATCGGAATAATTGATGTCCTTTTGTACCGGTAGCACTGTCGCTATTGATGTGTTCATTAAAAGTTTTGTGCTATGCATATTTTTCTTGTTTCAATCAATATCAATACAATGCTTAACGTATTTCGGAAGAAGGATTGCAATGTTTCCCTCTGAAGTTTACAAACAAATGTATCGCATGTAACTGATATGTGAAAGATTTTGCTGATTTGAGAATTTTGATCAAGTTTTGAGAGAAATAAATAAACAATCTTTAACTAACATTATAAAACTTTATGAACTCAGCATTACTTTCTGACCAGGAATAAGTTTCTATTAATAGTCTGAACATTGGGGAATGGCAGGATAATTTTATGTATACCAAATAATGACTAAGCAATTTAAATTTATTTAAGCGCGGAAACTACTAAATTACAAGTTACATAACTTAAAAATTCTCGTAAAATTATACAGATATATCAAATAGCCACAGTAACCGGCTCAAAAGGACTTTTATATAGTACAAGTCGTTTAAATAACTAAAAATAAAATACATCAAAGTTGGCCAAGCAGCATCAAATAATGAATTTTTAACATCCTTTGCACCATTGTCCCTGTCTCGTTAAATCTATCCTAATATTTGATCTTCCTTCTCTTTCCGTCAATTTCTTGTCTCCTTTGCTATTCTTTTTAGATAAGTCTCGCGATTTATAACTTCTTTATATCTCTACTACCTTACTTCCCTTCTATCTGTCCTATGTGTCTTCTCCTTCTCTCCTTCTCTTATATCTTCCTCTCTTTCCTTTCTGCTCCTTTTGTCTGTTTCATTCATTCATCTGACCTTCCTTCAAAATCTTTTTCTCCCCTTTAGATCATTCTATCTCTTTTATCACCTTTACCTATCCTAAATATGTAATTTCTTTTTCATGTGAAAATTTAACTCATTCACTAAGGTGCTAATCTAAGTATATTATAAACAACAACAAAAAAACAACAAAATCGAAATTCACGATGGCAAGTCTTCCTCACTTATAATAATTTAATTGTAAATAATGACAACGTGGCCTAAGATTAGAATAAGTTCACATTTTTTGCTCGTCAAAATGTTTTATAAAAAATCTAGATAAGGCGAAGATTCTGCATTAGTCCGTAACTTTATTGATATAAGTGACATGTACTTGATTGTATCGTATTCGTATATATCATAACCTGATAGCTCTCAATTGTAAAAGATGAACATTTTAATTGAATGACATCAATAAAATACTGTTGTACAGAATTTTGAACTGCTAACGGTAAATATTATTTTATTTGTAACACTATCATATTAAATCCTCGTGTTATGCTCTAATGAGTGCTCTAATAAGAATACGTGGAAAGTTAAATTGCTTTCGAAAAGGACGATTCAATGTGCCATACAGAGTTATATATTTTTTTGTATTAGGTATTTTTATAAAGAACATGTATTGTCATATGCATAAATAATAATATCTACTCTGTCACCTTATAATGTAGTTAATTGAAATGCGATATCTTACTCGAATACAGTGTTTTCTGTGTACATTTTTTTTGTAATTGTAAATTGTTTTTAGAAGTATAATTTACAAATACAAAATTTCTTGACATTTTCAATTATATTTTTTTTTGTATATATTTTGTTATGTAAAATAAGTACATAAAGAAACCCGATATAAATGCAGAGTTTATGAGTAATTGAAAAGTATCAGTGCTGTTACAGTAAATATGATTTTCTACATAAATGAAACAATCGTGTTCGTGAAAAAAATATGTATGTTATAAAAATTAACTATATTATCAGCTCGGTTTTAAATTTCTACAGTGGATATGATATATCAATTAATAAGATGATATAGTTTGTACATATGTATAAAAACTACTTTAAATTTAGACAAAAACATATTTTTTCAATAAAAAAAAAATATAAAAAAATAATCAAAACATAAAAGTTACAAAAATAATTACTTTTCCTTAAGTTATATTTCCTTTGTAAATAGTTATTACGATGTTTCGACATAACATAGGTAAGGCTTAGCTCATATCAAATTAAAGTGTATATGTATTATGTAAACCGATAAGCGAAGCTAACCGATAAACCGATAAGCGAAGGTAATTATTCTTTTAAAAAAAATAAAAGAAAAAAAAACCAAAAACACAAAAATACAAAAACAGTTACTTTCTTTGAATTTTTTGCTTTTGTAAATAGTGTATATAAATATTCATGACATAATAATTTTGATTATGGGATTTAGTTAATCTATTTTTTTATTGGAAACAAAAACAAATAAAAAAATACAAAAATAATTACTTATCTTCAAATTGTTACTTTTCTGCATAGTTAAGTTGATGGTAAGCAAATTTTTATATTACTGTATGAAATATGAAATAACCAAAAAAAAAAACAAAAAAAACACGAAACTACAAAAAATTGTTACTTTCCTTTAGTTTTTACTTTTGTAAACACTTTATATAAAGCTCATTAATAACATAGATTATGATAATTGAATCCATGATGGGCAACTTTTTCATGATTATAAAATAATGATGAATAAATAATTAAAAAAACACAGAACTACCAAAGTTAGTTTCCAACGATTTCGTACGCTTGTACATAAATTCAATAAAGTTGTTCAATAAAGCGACCGTGAAGCAGACTAGTATGTTTCTAAATCAATTTCATCAAAGTCATAACAATCGTTTTTAGCGCCGTGCGAACAAAACAAACTAATTCTAATAAAATGATTCATATGTAACTAACTAACTATGTCTAAGCGAATGATTAAATGAGGAAAAATTTAATTTAACTGTATTATTAGGATAATAAAACGTATAAACTGAGCGCACCAAGTAACTGTGATAATTTCGCTTGACACATGTTTGGTTCGGAAATAGGTTGAAATCTGAGGAAATTCACCAATGATTGACATGATAAGTGTATCTATCCAGACGAGAGATATAAATTATACTGTATGGAGGCAATGGCTATGGTAATGTTACAGAAAACAAACAATTTTACAAATAACAAATACGAAGCTGATTTTTATGTACGTATATTAATCAACAAAAAACGTATAACGTACACACAGTTAGTCTGACGCAAAATACTTAAGTCAATATAAAATTATATGAAGTGCTGCAAAATACTACAATAACTAAAACCTACAGACTTTGTGACACGAACGTTGTCTTTTGTTAAAAATATGTATTGCTACAGCACTTAGACTAAATTAAATTTAGTCCTGCCGCCATTCGGGTTAAACGAAAATCCTGTTCACAACAGTCCATGTATACTTGTATAATTGAGGATATTTAATTTACTTAACAACACTCTATTTCTTATAAAATAGTAATATAGAAAAACTGGTCGATAACGCAATACTTACAAATTTCAGATCAATAGTAAATTGAAAATAACAAATTTAATATCTCATAACACGTGATAGCTCATCACAAAAGCACTTATTTAAACCAGGCCGCGTTCAAATAATAAATGTTTGAGAGTGCTCATTTATTAACAAACGTGAAGTATATAAGACACATACGCACACTCACACATAGGAATATGTATAATTCATATATGTATATATAATGTATATAAGCATACAAACTTTTAACGCTTTGAAGGCGGATTTAGGACTGTAAAAATGTGTTTGTAACGTACGGTGAAATCCCTCAATTTTCATTAATATAATTTCTAAACAATACACTACGTACCTACGTTACACGTATACAATGTGAGGCAAATGTTACCATTAATAATATAAATTCACAATAAATGATACTTAGGGTGCAAGATATACTGAAAATAAGACCAAAAACTGTACCAAAAAAAAAGTGTAATTTAAAACATTTAACATATTTCCGTACTTTGCCTTTATATAGTTAATCAAATTCTGCATTTTTGGTAACAATACAAATAAAATTTTGTTTCAATATTCATTCATATATTATAACTTGGATCATAATCATTGATCAGCCAACGGCCATTGATACATCCCTCAGAGACACCTAGTTCCTAGCCATTTTTGGTAGGCGGATACTTATTCTGAAGAGATATAAAAAAATATTCAAAATAAAGTATTATTGTTTAGTACGTCATTTGTAAGTGTAATTTATACCAGGTGTTTCAATTTGCAGAAACAATAGACACCATACCTAATAAAATATGACCGAAACAAACCAATTGAAAATCGCATTTGGCAAAAAGTAACCGCGAGCAATATCTTTCTTATTAAATTAAATCTAATCGTACGATTCATCAATGAAAGTCATTAAAATGAATACATTTTACAAAAATAAGATAATTGTAGTTTTGTACCGAATAAAGTTTTGTCGATAATAGATATAATAATATAGGTAATATACCACAATACCTCTGATGTCGTTAATTATCTGTCAATGTACAATAGACAGTACCCATAAATCCCATAACAAAACAACAAACATGGAAAAATTTACGATAGTAACTGCGATGACTATCAAGATCTATGTTTAAAATTTTTAACATATTTACGTTATAAATCGGCATCACATTTCCAATGACACTACAATATATACTTTTAATAAACTAAACAAACAAGTATTTAAGTAACGCTTAAATTTTTTTCAGGATTGATTCATCAAACAAAACGCAAATTATTTTATTAATTTAAAGTGACAAAATATCTTATAAGGTCAATATATATTCAATTCAATACACATTTCAATACAGATTAGAGAATCTACACGAATAGTTCATGTAGTGTGATCATGTCCATAATAGATAATGTATCATTTACTAAGTCGCGTTGAAATAAGCAAAGTTTACGTGTTTGATTTTAAGAAACATGGAATAAATATACTACCAGCATCAATAACACAACGAAAACTTTTGCTGATTTGAATGCGACTTCAAGCACTTTTCCATACACGGTCTAAAGAAAATCTACATAAATTGTTCATAAAGCAGGACCATGAGAAGAACAGCTAATGTTACTAAGCCGCGTTCAAAAAAGAAAAGTTTACGTCTTTGATCTTATGAAACGCACAATAAATGTACTACCAACATCAATAACACAACGTAAACTTTTGCTGATTTGAATGCGACTTCAAGCACTTTTCCATACACGGTGTGTAGAAAATCTACATGAATTGTTCATGAAGTAGGACCCTGAGAAGAACAGCTAATGTTACTAGGTCGCGTTCAAAAAAGAAAAGTTTACGTCTTTGATCATATGAAACGCCCAATAAATGTACTACCAACATCAATAACACAACGAAAACTTTTGCTGATTTGAATGCGACTTCAAGCACTTTTCCATACATGGTCTGAAGAAAATCTACATGAATTGTTCACGCAGTAGGACCATGTGAAAAACAGCTAATGTTACTAAGCCGCGTTCAAAAAAGAGAAGTTTATGTCTTTGATCTTATGAAACGCACAATAAATGTACTACCAACATTAATAACACAACGAAAACTTTGCTGATTTGAATGCGAACTTCAAGCACTTTCCCATACACAGTTAATATGTATAAAATCTACATGCATTCTTCATGAACTACAGCGTATGAGTTCATTTTGTTTTAGTACACTATACAACGTATTATCAACGTACTTAATTACATAGCCGAATACCAAAATATCTTTGGAATTAATGGAAACAAGGATTGCAAAGTTAAGGAAAAACTTGGTATTCCTCGTATCTAATATTGCCAAAAGTTACAATAACAAAAGCGTAATGTTATTTGCACTTTATAAGTCTTGAAAAAAAATAGTGTTATGGGTACTGTCTAATGTCAAAACAAAACTAAATATGTATTTGGATCAAATTAATGAATATTATTATATTAATAATAAACATTAATATGAATATTTTTACACTGTTTTTGGTTTCTTACTGTTTCGTAAGATTCGAATTGGAAATTGTTTTGCTTAATTTTTCATGACTAATTTTTGTTGTGTCTCTAGACTTAAGGTGTGATGTGGAAGTGAATAATGTGGTTCATTAGGCTATGAGAAATAATGTTTATATAAAAGAAAATGTGATATAAATTTCGAATACGATACCTTATTGTTTTTACAAATAATGACAACGCTACATCCTAACCGAACACGCTCAGCGGCGATTGGTCTGGACATTGGAGAAAATCGCTAAAAGAGTGCACTGGTACGGAGGGGTGGGAGGGATACGACTATCTAACTATCGTGAGCCGCATTTATAAGGATGGTGGGGAGATGGTGAGGATTTTGTTTTTCGAGTGTTACTATTTGAAAACGACAATTAACATGGACCGCTATCCAGGTACCTACGCCTTTATAACTCGTGAATATTACTTCTTATCCAACAACTACAGGAACATACTAAGTCGGACTCTATATTCGTTTATTTTCAATGGTCGTAAATTAACATTAAAAATGTAATTAAAAGGCTTTCACTGATTTGATCACAATTTCTATGAGCCTGGATAACTTACGGACATAATGTGTCACGAAAAATTAAGTAACCATCCCTGTAGAGATTAACGGAAAAGACAACTAACTATCACAAGAATAGGTATTAACCTACAAGGTATAATATGTATTGGACCTGCTAACGAGAATATAGTTTACGTATGTTGAGACTCGACGACAAAATTTTACCGTACCATGCACTCGTAACGACGAAATCTGTTACTCGATTATTGCTCCTGCCGCGTCATACATTGTAGGCCTCCGGATGCTAATCTAAAATCAAAATGTGTAAAAATCATGTATTACCAGCTATAATAATTCAATGAGTATAATAAAATTAGTGAATAGGTGTAAGTATAGTACGTAAATGTCCCATAATTGTACATTTCGGGCGTGTCTAGAAAACGATAACTAAAAACCTATAATAGGAGTAGAAGCGTGGAATGAACGTTGAAAAGTGAACCTCTTATGCTGTTTTTACTACAAAAAAATACATATTGAATTAAATGTTTTAACGAAAATCTATGAAAATTTAATATTGTCTGTAACAAATGCTTTATGTTATACCTGTTAAAATCAATTATAATAATGAAAATAATGAATTCGAATAAAATACATAACACAAACACAGTTAAATGTATATATACAACACATTGTGTGATTTCATAGTAAGAATGTTGATCAGAACTCCAATTTGTCATACATGTGACATATTTATCAGAATATCAAAAATAAGCGTTTGATTAAATATATAATATAAATATTGCATCTATATGTTTGATTGTTGGTTAAATTTGGTTAGTTCAATAATTCAGCGGTTGACAGGATTTTAATTCAATACCTCAGTCCAATAATTGAAATACAGTGGAGTCCATATTGCAGGCATGCGGTCGTGCTGAAAATCACGATTGCACGCACACATACACTTAAAAGCTTGTTCGCATGTAAGCTTACGAGCGTGCGTGCTGGCAAGCTTACGGACAATGTGACACTAATAACTGTCACTATAGGAGAGAGAAAAAGAGAAGCTATGAAAATTGTTATATTTGCAATCGAGTATTCGACATCTATTGTAATAACGTTGAATACTTGATTGGATCGCTTAAAACATACCGTGACACGGATGACCCCTTAAAGCTAATCCTGAATTGGACCTGAACATGTTCTGTAATAGCTACAACATACATATGTATTTTTTCTTTTCCCGATCTCTCTACTCGTTTAGTAAAAGATAACTTTATGCATCATTTCATTTACTGAATAAACGTGTGAATGATATACTCGAAAAAACTTAACTACAGATATTCACAGGTAATGCTTATATGACGTCATTGGTATGTAAATTATAGTAACATCCGTATAAGAGGTGACTGATTCGGTAAAATATCGTTCAAACCTCGTCATAGTGATTTAGTATTGTACATATAATGTAAATATGTATTATATGCATTTTGTCATGGAGCGGGTTCAGCTTAATCTCCTGGTCCCTCTGTGAGGGATCCACGGCCATAACTTTCGAAAACCTCATAAACATGTGCTTGTAAATATAAACGATTTATGAATCGCGTAATTTGAAAATACTGAACGAAGTAGCTGATTAAATTATAAATGAACTTTGTGGAGTATGCATAGATTAGTGGGACATTACCAGGAAAGAATAGGTTCAGATCGTTGGTATAAATAGGATTGCATTGTGTGATACAAAGAAGATAAGGACTTTTACTAAAGTAATCACAAATAATCAGCTCCAATAATAGTGAATTTTTAAAGTAATCACAAAAAATACGCTTCAATAATAGTGAATTTTTTAAAGTAATCACAATAAATCCGCTTCTTTAATAGTGAATTTCTAAAGTGAGCACAAAAAATCCGCTCAAATCAATAGTAAAATTCTAATGTAAAAGTCAGATTCAAACAATAGTGAATGTATAATCACGAAATATGTATAACAAAATTTAAGGTATAATATATACAGTATTAACAATTATGCTTATAACAGTATTATGCAATTTATCAAAAATTTCAATAGTTTTTCTTTTTGTACTGAAATTGTCTACAACATATAATAATAACAATAATAAGTGGAAAGCAGTGCTATGCAAAAGTTTGATATGAATATTAACAACATTATTTTGGCAAAAGTAATGTGAATGTATTATATTATAATGTACCTAGTCATGTGTAATATTGTTATGGAGCATTTGAAACCGGTCTTCTTAGTATCACTATATGTATGTCGGTATGTGAATAAAAATGTTGGTGTAAAAATTGATATCTAGGACGTCTGTGTACTTTGTAAAAGTATTTGTATGTACATTCGTGAGCTAACTTTCGTGATAGACGTGTAAATTGCTGCTGAAAGAAATTCGGGATAAAATCCATAGTTATATACGGAATATTGTAAGCAATCCCATTACATGGGATCAATGTTAAACATTGCGTGTAAATTTAAATGATCCATCGTTCATAATATGCTCAGCGAAACGTAGTGAAAGTGCACCGTTTAAATTCATATTGTATGTATATATAGTGTTACATATGAATGAAATGTGTGTATTATATACTTTAACGGAATGAATGGTGTGATATGCAAGGGATATAATAGTTATTTTGTGTTTTACTGGTGGGAGAACAGGCATGCACGGGTTCGTCTGGTGAAGTACCACCGTCACACGCAACGCCGTAAGCAATGCGGTTGCGTCGATAACCAGATATACTAGCAATCGAGGCGTTCCTACTGTGTCCTCGGGTAATGGCGGACGGTCAGCCTTATGCCGCTGACCGGTGTGGCCCTCCAACATGGGCCTAAAATACGAGTTGAAATACTTGCTCTTGTATTTAGGCCGGCCGCACAATAGAAAACTGCAGTAGCACCTTCTTACAGGTGGCCTGCACGATGACGCACTACTTTTCATGAATTTTTAAAATAAAAAAGTACATTTAGGAGCGTGTTTGTGTGTGTTTGATCGCGTGATTTCTGTGGACGTGTGTTTGGTTACTTATGAATGGGGGTATGTGTGTGTGTGTTTGCGTATGTTATATAGTACAAATTACAGTATTATCCAACCAATCCACTACCTCAGACGACACCAGCTCTTCATGTGAGCCAAGGAGATGCGATTCCAGGAAATAAAATTACTTTCATCCTTCACTCTGACATGAAGACGTGAGTCTTCATCAGACAGCAGAACATTTTTTTCAGTGGACAATCTTCTTGGCACAAAAATATTGCACTGTCAAAACAATAGTTTATAGAGACGTCAACGAATCACTTTCACACTATGTACCCACTGAAGGGAGCTATGATATAACCAAAGCAAATAACCGGAGTATGAAATATAATATGTATGAATGATTAGATTTAAGTGGGACACCACATAGGCTAGTTAAGAAAAAAGGAGTAGTCTGTGCCAAATGAGTAAAATATATAATTTATGTCCGTAGTTTATATATACATATATATATATATATATATGTATATTTATTACATATATGCTTCTTATTGTGAACCTATCTCTGAAATGTCAGTGCATAATAGCTGTGAGCTTTATGAATTTTCGACTGTTATTGAGAAATTGAAGGTAATGTTAACTTTTGCTTTATGTACACGGCGAAATTGCTTGACGAACACCCGGCCTACGTGAAAGGGATGTATTTTATTATAGATAGTTTTATATGAAATGGCGACTTATGCTGTATCAATTTGGCTAAATAAATTTACTGTCTGTGTATTTGATGTTTTATTTCATGTACCCGACTGTACCCAAACACTAAACACATATTATACACATTATAAAAGCTGTCACGCGTCCTAAGCATTTAAGTCATATTGTGACGTGACAATTTTTGTTTTCTTATTTGGTAATTGCCCTTTATTGTTTCACTGCTAGACACAGGTCTACTCTGCTAGTGAGATTTAAAAGAGCGCTGGGAAATTTTTTCTGTTTTTTTTTCCTCGCCTTAACATAGCGCTACCAACCATGAATGATGGCTATAAAATATTCATCTTTCGAGCATTTTAGATGTATATCTATATTACAATGAATAAAACAATTTGAATTTTTGATAATGAGCACATTTATATATCTGAACCCATTTATTAAAACTATCATACCGTAATAATAGGTACGATTTTGTTATATAAATCGTAAAAGTATTTTAACAAATTGATGCAAGTGCCAAATAAATTATTTTCCTTATACATAATTTGTATAATTATATACCTATATGCTCTAATGTTAATGAGTAATTATACAGCATAGCCACATCTGTAAATTTTATGTTGGTTCCGTAACACACCTTACCCGAAATCACGTCTGCGACATAACTATATTCAATTATAACAATATTTAATAATGTTTGCTAAAGAACAAATGTAATACCTAATTTGCAGTAAAACAGCAATGTTTCTAAGTCGATTAGCTGTTTGAATAATTTAATGGAGAAACGAAAAGCAGTTAGACCCAATATCTATACTTAGCCTTAGTCTTAAAACCTACATCAATAACGCAGACACAATATTAGGATTTAAAAGTTATTAAAAACAAGATAGCATCTTTACAAATTATTAAAAACCCATATACTCGATATTTCAGTAGTCGACACGAGATGTCGCCACACGTAACACCCTGTCAAACTTTGTTCAACATCTTGCACACAAATGAACACTGAATTTAAAACCATATTGTTTTGTTTTCTTTGAGGCAAAAGAGTTTCGAAGAGAGGCAACTCAGCAGTCACAAATGGAAGGTATCGTCTATGGACATATACAACTAATAATAGGGCTATATGAATGGGACTGTTAGTGAGAATTCAGTTAGTAATATTAGTAATAGGACTACAGTGATGGACCTGTTAGTAATGTTAGTCCAGTTAGTACTTGCATGCAGTATTCATTAGTATCCGCGCTATAAGAGGTCGCTGACTATGGCCACTTGTGACATCTGCCTTGTCATTCACTAATCTATATCGCTCCACGAAAAAAATAAGTAAAAAAGTAAGAAACTCAAAATAAATATTGCATATCGATTGTACAAAACGAATAGTACTTTATGGTATGTTTGGGCAGTTCGTAACAAAACCTATTATACTATTCGGGTGCAACCTACCTGCAAATTATAAAATGACACATACAACAGAGCTACGTAACGTTCGTAGCACTGACGAAGTCTTATATTATAGCAAATGATTAAGTTTATCTATGACTAGTAGGGTGGTATGTCAGATGAGTGAACTTTACTGACAACATTGAGTTAGGACTCAACAGTGGATAGCAGTTATTATAAATATAATATTTATGACTCTAAGGAGGTCATATCTACCACATATACAATTATTTTAAACACCTTGTTGTATTGTTTAAGATTTATCAAACATAAATCACGCGTTTAATCAAAGAAGGATATTTCAAATGTTATTAGAAAATGTCGGATAAAATGTGAGAATGTCCACACACACACACACACACACACACACACAAA